>ML994784.1:0-29556 GCA_010093925.1 Zopfia rhizophila CBS 207.26
CTATTAAGTTTAGGCGATGGATATACAGCTCTAGAGCCTTAATTTGATATGAATTCAGCTTCTAGTTGACCTTTGGGCGTGTGCTGCATGAGTTGATGCCTTTAACGCGTCAGTAGAGCTGCTGCAAATCAACGCCAAACATGCGCGCCACTGCAGATAGATTATATGAAGCCTTTGTAGATAGATACTTCAGGGCACGCTGGATTCGATCCTCATGCTGTAAATAGGTGTCCTCCATTGTAAAATAGAGAAAAATTGATTTGTACGAGTATCCTTGGCAAATTGATCGTTGAGCTTGGATTGTTCATTGAACCTGGTAGCACTACCGAGCGGAAGCGAGGTAGTGCGTGGCGCGAGTACTATGAGAAAACTTGTTGGCCTCTCACAAACTCTCAGCCATACCACGCCCCGTGCACAACGACAACGCTGCTGCCATCACCGCCAAACAAAGTGGTTATTCGACCGTTCATTCCTATCACTATTATATCACAAGTTCTCTTGACTGCATCAGATACTCTTGGAACTTTTGACTGGTTCTAGCTTCCCGCCCGGCTTGCAATCGACCGAAACCCGATTTTTCACCGTCACATATCCACGTTTAACATTCCAATTGCATCAGTTATGGCCGCGGATAATTCTTTCAAGCGCCAATTGGTCTAAGAAGTGAATGAACACCACGCGAAACAACGAATAGAACGTATATGCAGAACGTACAACCAAATAAGACTTACCAGTCGCACAAACTCATTGGGAGAACACATGCCCTTCAGCCCTGTACACTTCTGGACATTCGGAGTACAGCACGCCGTGCCACAGGCAAGGATCTAACATAGCAACCATCTGATCCTTACTTCTCTTTGCTACACCTCAGCTATGCCTCAAAGACATGACTTTAGGATTCATTGAAGCGTCGCGTACGGCATCAATACCCTAACAGCTTCGCTCGGAGGAGCGATTTGCAGCTGTGCTAGGCTACGGGCTCCACTCCCCCAAATCGAAGTATGGGAGTGGTTGAAAATGACCAACCAAATGGATTTATGTGCCCACAATATATCACTCTGAAATTACCTCACATAGAAATAGAGAATGATACAGCCGCGAGCACAATCGGTTTCCGGTTTGTGCGTTCGATTTGTTCTTAGCGCACGGTCCTCGCAGCAAGGGGATTTCCTAGTTCGTGTTAGTGCATTACGGGGATAGCTTCGTAATTATGGATAAGATTCTGTATGACATAATTCATTACCCTCACATTGAATACATTGCTGCCTCAGGGCAATCTATATCATGTGAGTGTATACTTGGGAGAATATTACTTAAAAAGCTGTTAGTAAAGACATCAGGATTTCATTAAATATGCTTCCTGCTAATTATATCCCTTTTCTACCAATTCTTCTCTTCAAGCGGGCGTAGATTGAATCTAGCTTGTTCTTCCGACTGCTGCTTGTTGAAGCAGGCGTAGTTTTATCCTCATGTAAAGTAGAGGTGAGCGTATCGGGATGGTTCTTTCCAAGCTCCTTCTCCCTTCCTTTCAGCTTCTCCGCTTCGTCGTACTTCCCCTAATCTCGCAGCACGCTCGCCAGGTTGCCCACGCTCGTCAGCGTAGGAGGGTGCTGTACACCCAGCTCCTTCTCCCTTCCTTCCAGCGCTCGCCGATTCAGCTTCTCCGCTTTGTCGTACTTCCCCTGATCTCGCAGCACGCCCGCCAGGTTGCTCACGCTCCTCAGCGTATGTGGGTGCTGTACACCCAGCTCCTTCTCCCTTCCTTCCAGCGCTCGCCGGTTCAGCTCCTCCGCTTCGTCGTACTTCCCCTGATCTCGCAGCACGCCCGCCAGGTTGCTCACGCTCCTTAGCGTAGAAGGGTGCTGTCCACCCAGCTCCTTCTCTCTCCCTTCCAGCGCTCGCCGGTTCAGCTTCTCCGCTTCGTCGTACTTCCCCTGATACCGCAGCACGCCCGCCAGGTTGCTCACGCTCATCAGCGTATCTGAGTGCTGTTCACCCAGCTCCTTCTTCCTCCATTCCAGCGCTCGCCGGCTCAGCTTCTCCGCCTCATCGCACTTCCTCTGGGCCCGCAGCATCAACGCTAGGTTGTTCACTCTCGTCAGCGTATGTGGGTGCTGTTCGCCCAGCTCCTTCTCGAATCCTTCCACTGCTCGCCGGCTCAGCTTCTCGGCCTCATTGTACTTCCCCTGGGACCGCAGCACCAACGCCAGGTTGTTCGCTCCCGTCAGTGTTTGGAGGTGCTGTTCACCCAACTCCTTCTCACACCCTTTCAGTGCTAGCCGGTTCATCCTCTCCGCCTCCTCGTACTTCCCTTGCGCCTTCTGTATGTACCTCGCAGCATCGTTGAGCACCTTAGCCCATTTCTTCACTAAGTCGTTGCTCGGCGGCTCGCTGTTATATAATGATTCAATATGCGGAAGCAATTGCTGACACTTTGTCCAGTTCTTGAAGTCTGCTGAAGGGAATTCTCTTGCCATCAGTCCTAGAAACTCCCGGTCCCATTGTTTTGAATTGCTGAAAGTAGACAGCCAGGCTCGCGTGCAGAACTGCACTAAAGCGTGCATCTCACACACATCTCTGTTCGCCGTTGCTGTTATAAGAGAATACGCCTGCAAGGTGTCAAGGTCCTCGTCAAATACGTTATCAGCCTCATCTTCATCGCCCGTCTTCGCCACACTCCTGCTGTGTCTTCGAAGGATCCACTCCGGAATCCCTTGCGGATTGAAGAAGCTCATAAGCGATAGTAGGTCTGCAGCCGAGCGCCTCTGTTCGTGGATACGCTCAAACGACATCTGCCACGTTAACACTACTGAATTTGATGCGCTCTCATCTCGGCGAAGATCTCCCGAATCCCAGTTAAGGAGGCTTTCTCTCTTCTTATCGTTCCTTCGAAACTCATCTAGATAGCCGGACGCCGTTATTCGACCTCGCCGGTTGATGAATGCCGCCGCTTGGGTGATAGCAAGAGGTATATAGTCAAGAGCACTAAGGAGATTAGCAGCACCTTCTTCACTTGACGCGCTATGCAGCTTATTCTGGAAGAGATCGAGGGCCTGGCTTTCATCCATCGCATGAACTTCCTTAATATTCCTATAACCTCCTGCCAGCCTAGCTGCCGTATCTTTGCTTCGGGACGTGATCAGGATCGATCCATTACGGCTTTGAGGGAGATACACCGCTAGCGGTGCTAATGCCACCGTAGAGGATTCGTCCCTCGTCCGCGTTCTCTTCGGATAGAATACCTCGATGTCGTCTACATTATCAAGGACCATCACCCACTTCCCATTTGTCTCGTTGTATAGCCAGTTGCTGACCAGCCGCAACACATCGACCTTCGGATCGTTTCGCTCGGGAAGCTCGAGCCTGTCTGCAATGCCTCTGTACGCTTCTTCGAACCGGGCCTTGGTGCTGGCGTGCACCCAGAACACGAACGTTCGCGGCGACGCATCGCGGACTTCGTGGGAGTATTGGATGGCTATCTGCGACTTTCTTTTGTCACTTTAGAGCTGTGACCCCGGAGAGCGGACGCCGACATACCCTACGCCGCCAAGACCGACGAGCGCGGCGCGAGCTCCCTGTCCTGCGCACTTGTCGCGGATCCACGCTAAGATCTCTGGCCGATCGACGAAGTCAGGGTCTGGGGCGAACGGGACGGTAGAGAAGGGTTTGCGTTTTCGGCTCAGTTCGTCTGCGCGCTGGCGTTAGCATGGAGTAAGAGTGTTATGTATTGTGGTGGATCCACCTTGCGTTGGGGGGTAGCCTCCGAAGTTGAAGTTCATCGTCCCGCCAGGACCGCAGTACGGGCCGGCAACAACGTTACGGCCGCTAACGGCTCCAGTGAACTCTCTTGATCGCTGCATTTTCGCTCCCGAATGCGACGCGGGACGTGAATACATACTGTGTACGGTTCGGCTGTCAGCATGCTTCGAAGTGTCCAATGGCTGTTGGCTTGGCGCGGGGCGGGATAATATAGATCCGACTCCGCTGCTAATTTTGGCTCGTCTGCCGCTGTCTTATAGATTTCCGTGATCCGGAACTTCTGGGTTGAACCACGAAACCCATCAACACTTGCTGCTTGTAGGAAGACTGGAATAGCCCTCTACCATGGCACCGAATCTTGCGGAGTCTCAGCACCAGCTGATTCATGACATGATACTCAGTGGGTCTTTTACACAAGTTGAAATGGCTGACGTCGCCGGCTGCAGTAAGCGGACGATTCGAAATATAGCCTCTAATATTTGACTCTTTGGCAAGACAAAAGTGCCAGCCAACGGTGCTAAACGGCGACAACGTATTACCCCATCGATGTTTACCGCCCTCTGCGAGCACCTGCTTGAAAAGCCCGGATTATACCAAGACGAAATGGCCGTCTTTCTGTATGACGAATTCGACGTCCATGTTTCTGTTTCCAGCATCGGCAGAGCTTTGTCGTCAGTCAAATGGACAAAGAAGGTTACAAGTTAAATAGCCAACGAGCGCAATGCTAACCTCCGAGATTTCTATATACACAAATTGTCGGCTTTCTGCTCGTACCAACTTGTCTATGTGGACGAGTCTAGATGTGATAACCAAATTGGCTTTAGACGCACGGGCTGGTCTCCGCTTAGTATAGCGCTGGTCGAGGTCACCTGTTTCCATCGGGATCGTAGATATCAGATCCTACCCGCGTATACTCAGGATGGTGTTCTTCTTTTGAGAGTCTTCCATGGAACAATTAATAGTGCTTTTTTCAAGGACTTTATCAAGCAGCTTCTTCACTATTGCAGGCCATACCCGGAACCAAACTCTGTGCTTATTATAAATAGTGCCTCATTTTATTACAGTAAGCAAGTTGAGCAAATGTGCTGTAATGCCAGCGTCAAGTTATTATATTTACTGCCCTACTCCCTAAACCTTAATCCTATTAAGGAGTTCTTTGTAGAGGCGAAGGCGTTCATTAAAAAGTAGTAGCACAAATATGAGAACAGTTCATATCAAGACTTTGGTGTATTTCTTAAGTAGTGTATTAGTATTGTAGGTAGGAGGAACAGTAGTACGAAAGAGCACTTCCAGCATGTAGGCGTAACCGTTAAGGAGTTTAAGGCTCTATAAGGAATAAAAAGTAGCATAGCAACAGGAATTTCTTATACTATCTTATAAACGAAAAGATAAGTTATACTATTTAAAAGCAATACTAGTTTAATTAGGGCTCTACTTTATATAAATATTTACTCTACTTTAGATAAAAAATTTACTGCTTACATAATTATAGAATATACATAACTAAGAAAATTAATATCTACTACTAAATACATTTAGTTTATCTAGAAAAATTAAAATTAACTATACTACTAGTAATTTTAGTTCCTAGTATTATATATCAACTAAAAATAAAAACGTTAAATATAAAGCTATTATATAAAGTACTTTTATAGCTATTTTTATTAAATGCTTTTACTAGTTTATTAACATTTAATTATTTAGTTTTATGCCTTTAAATTCATTTTTTAATACTTTTTAAATTCAACTATATTTTATATTTACTGTTTTAGTAAACTTTCTTATATTCTAATAATTTACATTAATACTATAGTTATTATTATTATAAAATGTAATAATATAAAAACATAACTATATAGTAATATATAAATAGTTATAAAAAACTAAAAACTTTAGTAGTAAGTTAAAAAGTTAAATAAAAAGTATTAAACTATTATAGTTTAAGGCTATAGCTTTTATGTACTTATAACTTAAAATAGTATATTACTTAGTTTTTACTATTAGTACTATAATAATATAGTATATAAGTTTTTTTAATGTAGTAAGTATAAGTATAAACTATATTAAAGTTTTAGTAATTATGTAAAATTATATAAATACTTACTAACATAATATTCTAATACTATAAAAATATAATAAAATAATAGTCTAACTAATTTATTATAATTAAGGTTACTATAGTTACTTAACTTTTATTAATTTTAATTACCTATATTATACTTGTAAATTTATATATAAAATATTATATATATTTTTTATTATTAGCTTTATTAATTACTTTAATAATATTAGTGTTATAAGTTGCTAACTTACTAACGTAAATTATACTAGTAATAAGCTGTTTAACTAATTGCTATAATGGTTAATTAGTTCCCTCACTTCCGGATCAGATAGCTCATTAGACTTAGTAGAAGTTAGTTAACTCAGTAGAGGTAAAAAGAAGCTATATAATAAGTTAAGATTTAATAGGATAGTATTAAACTATTTCACTTGAGATGTGAATTTTAATTTTAGAGTAACTATAAGGAATTAAAAGTAACCGTGAGCCGTCTAATGCCTCATACTTATAGCAGATCCCCTATGCGTACATTGTATACCAATTGGAAGTATGTTAGATACTGCTAGAGAAGATGAGAGAAGATGAGCCTATACTTAGCATTATCTTCATCATCTGCACTTATCTTCCTTATGCATTACCATAGTAGATCACCTGACCTACTCCGGGTGCTATTCCCTATAGAACTTAAACTTACTACAGAGTAATCCCATCCGTAAGTTCTGCCTCTGCTAATTTGCCTCAGCTTGTCGGCATTACTTACACATTTCCTTATACTGTGCCTTCCACAGTGACGCCTCCTCACTTGCGCTTCCTTTATTATTATAATCTGTAACATTATCCCCTTTCTCCAAGCCTTTAGCCTGAAGGTTATTCTGTTCTTTCTTTTATAGGCAGTATAAAGGCAGCTAGTCCTCTGCGTGAAAACTGAGATCGTAAGAACCCCTTACACCTTTTCTATTCTTCTAATTTCCTAAGGATGGCTTGAGCGGAATCGTCCTTAATATGAGCTCACTATCTAGCGAAAAGGGTCTAAGAGAACATCCGTTAAATACCGTCTCCCTGCTCTCGCTATTGTAATAACAATTATCGTTGTTTAGTATATCTCTCCTCAGGGCGATGTTCTGAGTGTATTGATTGAAACGTAAAGTGCGATCTCGTCATAACGTAACCCAAGTGGAATTGTCTGGATCATAACAAAGAGCGTCTTCAGCGATAGTTAGAGAAGACCTAAGATGACTTGTTAGCCCATTGCCGCCATGAAGAGGAACTCTGTGCCCGTAAGCGCCGGCTTTGTCGCGAGCTAGCCTAAACAGATTCTCAGAAGAAGGAGATGTTCCAGCGCGAGCTTGCCTCAATTAACGAAGTTCGTGCGATAGAGGAGGAAGAGTAGAGTCATTAGAATTAACCTAACACACCACAACCTGTAGTGTCTGGTGTCGGCTCGCTTTCCTTCTCTAGTTTTAAGTAGAACGTTTTGTATTCTCCGTATTCCTTAGATACGTCCCTAGAGCAAGCGTTTGCCGCTCCTTCCGGTGGTACTAGTCAATCAGCTCTAAACTATTCTTCAGGTTCCTAACTAGCTCCCACATATCATTCTTAAGTTCGTAATTCTTCTATCTAACCAGGTACTTCCACTAACGCCCAAACCATTAGTAGTCCAAAATTCGTTAGACTTCATACTTAGTAGTGTCTTTCTTGAGTTTGAGTTTTATCTATAGTTTAGCGTTCCGTAGTGCTGGTTCTAGTAACGAAACATAAAAAACTAGGTGAATTCTCGTGTTCTTAGGTATTTATAGTTTGTAATTCACAGGTCCTATTTATCATCTAACCTTAAATAGTCCCAGCTTAATGTAATCCAGTTTTTTTAATAGTCGTTTAGTTTTTAAATTTTTTTATAGTAGGAAGACCTTATCCCTCTCTTTAAAGGTTAGTCCCTTAACTCTAGACTTATCCTTCTATTATTTGCTGAGGTTTCCTTTCCGGGTGATCTTTCCTACTATTTCTTAATAAAGTTATTATAACTTCTTAACTTTCATCCTTGCTAATTCTGATATCTTGTCTAGTTTTCGTGGTTCTCAATAAGCCGTCAGCTCATAACCATAATTTGCAAAGAATAATAATCTTCTAGTGGTTAATGACTTTACAGAGTTATATACAAACTCAGCCATCAGTAGTAAGTCAATCTAGTTGTCTTATTATTCGTTAACATACATTCATAGGTATTGTTCCAATGTCTGATTTATCCGTTCTATTTATCTATTTATTTATAGGCGAAATGCTGTTAAGAGGCGGTGCTCAGCCCCTAGCTTCTCTATAAACATTTTCTAGAATATTAATGTAAACAATTTGTCTCTGTCTGTAATGAATTCTCGTGGCAATCTATATCGTGCTATTAGTAGTTTAATTAATAATATCGCCAATTCGTCTGCTTTAATTTCTGTGTGTGTTGGTTTAAAGTATACGTACTTTATAAGTTAATCTACTATAACTAGTATCATGTCATACCATTAGCTTTAATAGGTGATTATTATTAGTATTCTTATAATAAAGTCTATTGTGACTGATTTCTATAGTAGGTCTGGTAAAGAAATTAGTTGCATAAGTTTATATTTCTTATATCTTAACACTTTATTCTTCTTACACTTAATATATTCTAAGAGAATAATTCTGACCTTTTTCTATATTCCTGGAATCTAAAAATATCTGTTGATCCGTTCTATAGTTTTTTTAATTCCTTAATGTTTATATATTTTAGCTGAATGTTAGTCTTTAATAAGTTTAGTCTATAATACTTTTAGTATAAAAATAGTTCCTATTTCGTGCTATTATAGTTGTCTATAGTTGTATTCTCTAATCTATTTTTACTATATATTTTTAATAATGACTACTATCTTGATATTTATTTGTAAGCTTTCTAGAGATTTATCTAATTTTTACTTAAGTATTTTATTATAGATTTCTAGTATATCTCTTATATAGTCTGTTTTTTAACTAAGTGCGTCAGCCACTACGTTTTCTTTTTCTAATTTATAAAGTATTTAAAAATTAAATATAGAAACTAATTTCTATTATTTAACTTATTATTAATTTAATTTTTTCGTTGTTGTAAATGCCGTCAGATTCTTATAATTTAAATACACAATAATTTAATATTTAGCTTCTTCTAAATAATGCTTTTATTTTTCAAATGCTTGAACTATTACCAATAGTTCTTTATTATAAATATTATAATTTAATTTAATAGTTATAAGTTTATGAGATAGGAAGTCTATTAAGTGTTTTTATTTATTATTTTATATTTATAACAGAATAGCTCTAGTAGCTCTATCTAATGTGTCTATATATATCTCTATTTAAAGTTATAAATTAAATATCTTTAATATTAGTAGTTATTAGAATATTTCTTTTAACATTATGAAAGCGTCCTCTTCGCGTTGTTTTTACTTAAATTATTAATCTTTTTTAAGTAATTCTATTAAAAGTGATGTGATTTTTAAGTAGTCCTTAATAAATTATTAGCAGAAACCTGTAAATCTAAGAAAAGAATAAACTTCTTTTATATTTATTAGTATAGGCTAAGATAGTATATTTTTTATCTTATTTAGATTAACTGCTATTCTATTTTAAGATACTAAGTATCTTAAGAACTTAACTTCTATCCTATAGAATATATATTTTTTTGTTTAAATATATAGTTTGTGTTTCTTAAGCTTTTATAGTACTTTTTTAATATACTTAATATATTCTTCTAGCATTCCATTTATGTATATAAGTATATTATTAAAATATACTATTATAAATACATCTAGATATTCCCTTAGCATATAGTTAATAATTGTCTAGAATATTACTAGTGTGTTAATGAGTTCTATTAATATAACTAAGTATTTAAATAATTTATATCTTATTTTAAATATTATTATCCATTCGTGTTCTTTAGCCATTCATATTTAGTAATATCTATTCTTAATATTAAAGAGACTAAATTATTTAGCTTCTTTAAGTTTATCTATAAGTTCTAATATTAGTAGTATAGGGTAATAATTTTTAACTATTACTTTATTAAGATATTTGTAGTTAATATATAGTCTTAACTTTCTATTCTTTTTTAGTATAAAGAGTATTAGTGAAGCTATTTTACTTTAACTAGTTTATATATATCTCTTCTATTAATTTTTCTATAGGAATCTCCGTAATTCTTCTTGTTAATATATAGGTACTTAATATAATAGTTCTGGTTTTAAATCTGTTTCTTCCTTAAGCGTGATTTTATAATCCTAGTTTTAGTATTCTAGTAACTAGTCTTTAGCTTTCTTAAAGAACTATTCTCTAAATTCCTCCTAGTATTTATTTAGCATAATAAATGTAGTGTCGTGAAGTGTTACTTTCTTTATCTATATTATAGCTCTTATTTATTTATAGTAGTCCCTTCTTATTCCTATAGACTTTATTTTCTAGTTAATTATTAAATTCTATCGTGCTAGCTAATTCTATCCTAAGATAAAATCCTTACTACCTAGATTTATAATTTTAATATAATAGTTATCTGTGTAACCTGCTACCTTAATAGTTATATTTCTTATTTTAAGATTAATTAGGCTTTTTCTAAATGCTATTAGACTATTATTTATATGTCTTACTTATATAGGTTTGTCTAAAACTCTAGTTAGTATCTAGTATCTTTATATCTATTTATTTAATATAAATGTCTTACTAGCTCTATTATTTATAAGTGCTAGTATTTAATTACTATTAATATATATATTTATATATAGCTTATTTTCTTATTTCCTTTGGTTTAGTTATATGTATATAAGTGTTATATTATTTCTAATCCTTAGTTCTTAGCCCTCTAGTAGCTTAGTTATAGTCTACTAGTTTTTTAGTTTTTTATCTATAGCTAACTCCTAAGTAGTAGTTATTTCTTTAGTTTTTTTTTTTTTAGGTTTATAGATTAAATATTTCTAGAGTTAGCATACTTCTCTGTTAAGTATCTTATATATATTTTTAGCTTATTTTCTATAATCCTAACATTTCCATCCCAAGAAATATTCTTGATATGTGAGTTTTTTATGTGAGTCTGTAACTAATTATTTTTTTTAATAGTATTTAGTTTAATATTATTAGCATCCTATCTAGTACTTATCTTATAATAGTTATTTATATTAATTTGAATTTAGGTCCTATAGTTCGTCTTCTGAGTCCATATAAATTAATTCTTATTATAGATTAAGTTTCTTTTTATTTACTAGTTATTATAATACTTTTCTTGTCTTTTATTCTATTTATAGTTCTCTTTTATATAGTTAAAAGCTACATATATCTAGTATTCCTTTCTTATTATTCTGTTTATAGTATTATTATCCTGTATTTATAGTATTAGTAAAGAGGTTTCTTTTTTCTTTTTCTTTTAATTCTATCCTATTTCTAGATATCCGACAGGGTGATAGTATATTATATTAGTTATAACTAGTATAGGTATCTATTTATAGATTTTATTTATCTATATAGCTAGTCCCTGTTCGTTTAGTTCTTTATACTATTTATTTTCTACTAACTATAACACTTATTAGTACTTATATATTCTATCTCTTAGAGTAACTTCTTAGTATTTAGTAACATAATATTCCCTTATATAGTACTTTAATTTATATATTTAATAGTATCCCTAGTATATATACTGTATAATTATTATAGATATTAGCTTTTTATTTTTTATTATCTCTTAATCCTTTCTTTATCTGAACTTTTAATTCTTTTTATAGAATAGTCTACTTTCCTGTTCTATAATCTCATAGAACCTTTATATCTCTTTTTTAGTTTCTATATTATGTTATTGAACTGCTGTTTCTTATATTATAGTAATTATATTACTAGGTCATTCTACTAGATAATTCTTAACTTATTAGTATAAGACTTTATATTCTTATCTAAGATATATATAGCTTCTATATATCTAGTATTATTTTTTCTAGATTCTTTTAGTGATTGTCTTTTTTATGACTATATCCCTTACTTATTCTATTTAGACTATAGTGATTTTAATTTCTTTAGATGCCTTAGTCTAAACATAAGCTTTTTTAATATCTAACTATTATTATTTATAATCTTTAATGAAGTATCCCTGTTTCCTGTATTCTAAATAGGCATTATATATATAGCGTTTTATTTATTCTTTAACTTACTTTCTTTATTTCTTTCTAATAAATATTTACTTAATATTAATGTCTATTTCGTTATAGGTTCAGTTATCTTTTTTATTTCTTTTAGATATATAAATTACTAATCTTCTATATACTTTTTTCTTTTACTCTTATTAGTACTAGTAATTATTAATAGTTATTACTTGTTTAATAATTTCTAGTAAGGTACTTAGCTATTTTTCTCTAGAAATCTTATCTTTAATTCTATTTTTTAGTCCTTTATAATATATCATAACTAGTGGTTAGTCTACTTAATTAAGTTGTAATTAAATTTATTTAAACTCTATTATATAGTTAGCTGCTAATATTCATTACTTAAGCTATTAAAGTTTCTAGATTACTTTAGTTTCTTTATTAATTTCCCTAAAGATAATAATTATTTCCTGTTTAAAATATTCATAATTCTTAAAGGCTCTTTATATATTACTATTATAATTAGCTAATTCTATTATTCTTAGGTTAAAATCTCTATTAGCTAGATAATTTCTTATTAGTAGTTTAAACTATTATATAGCTCTACCTATTATATTTATACCAGCCGCCAGGATCTAATCCTAGTTAGTTAGAAATAATTTTTAATTAAAATAATAGTAGAAGTCTATAATTACTATAAAGATCTTAAGTTTATCTTTATTACTATTAAATTTCTTAAGAGGCTATATTTTTATAGTCTTTTCTTCTTAATTTATTCTAACTTACTATTACAGGTTTATTAAGGTATTACGTAACTTTATAATAGCTATTTTTTATTCTTAGATAATTTATTATGTACTCTTAATTCCTTTAGATATACTTTCTATTATAAATAAAGATTCTACTATAACTTCTTCTTTATTACTACTTTCTTCTAACGAGTAAAGTTCCTATTCGTTTTTATAATAGATTATTATAGACGTTTAATAATTAGTTATTAGAATCTATCTAACTACTTTTTTTACTCTCTTAAGGTAGTAATTATAATATTATAAGTTACTAACTTACTAATATAAATTATACTAGTAATAAGCTGTTTAATTAATTACTATAATAATTAATTAGTTCTCTTACTTCTGAATTAGATAGCTTATTAGACTTAGTAGAAGTTAGTTAACTCAGTAGAGATAAGAAAAAGCAATATAGTAAGTTAAGATTTAATAAAATAGTATTAAACTATTTCACTTAAGGTGTAAATCTTAATTTTAGAGTAACTATAAGAAATTAAAAGTAACTATAAGCTATTTAATGCCTTATACTTATAGCAGATCCCCCGTGCGTATATTATATACTAATTAGAAGTATATTAGATACTACTAGAGAAAATAAGAGAAGATAAATTTATACATAGTATTATCTTTATTATCTATACTTATTTTTTTTATATATTATTATAGTAGATTATCTGACCTACTCTAGATACTATTCTCTATAGAACTTAAACTTATTATAAAGTAATTTTATTTGTAAGTTCTGCCTCCGCTAATTTGCCTTAGCTTATTAGTATTATTTATATATTTTCTTATATTATATTTTTTATAGTGACGCCTTCTTACTTACGCTTTCTTTATTATTATAATTCGTAATAATTAGCTAAAAGCTTTACTTTATACTTAGTTTTTTAGAGTATTTACTTTATTTTTATTTTAGTATTTTATTTCTACTTATACTTTTTTACTAATAGCTAGTAATTTTCTTTTAATTAGTTTACTATATTATAATTATTACTTATAATAAACTTTTGTTTATTATTATTTATAATACTTACTTTTTCTTTAAACTTTAAATATAAAAAAAGCTAGTTTTTTTAGTAGTATTATATATACTTTTAATTTTTTTTTTTTTACTTTTAATAATATATAAAGTTAAGTTATTAACTATTTATAATTATTTTATACTAACTTTATGTAGTTTATATAAAAAAAAGTTTTTTATTCCTTTATAAATTTTTATTTAATTAGTATTTTAAGTATAATACTGTTACAAATATAGGCTAAAAGCACTATATAAAAAAACGTTATTATATAATATTACGTAATAGTATAGTATTACGTAATTATGTTAGTTAGTAAATAGAGAATATTCTTACCTACTTTTATAACTAATAGAAATAATTAATTTTTATATAACTTTAAGACTTTATAGTATTATGTATTATACATTTCTACTATAAATACTTAAAACTATAAATATAATTTAGTAGTTTTTTAGTAAAAATTTAATAATTTTTTTACTAAATATTAATACTTTTTTAACTAATTAATAGCTACTAAAAATGTTACTTTAAAAAAAAATTATATTTTATAACTTTATAAGTAGCTTACTTTAATTAATAATTATAAGTATAAACTATTTATTTATAAACTTACTTTAATTAAAGAAATATAAAATCTAAAAATAAAAATAAAAATAAAAAACTTTTAAATTATTGTAATTTATAATGTTTTTATTTAAGATTTTTACTAAATTTTTTTTCTTTTAATTAAAAAGCTATATAAGCTTTTATTTAAAATTTAGTATTACTAAACTTTTTAAGTAAAACTAGTTAATTATTTTAAAACATTACTTTAAGTTTTTAATAAGTTTTTAATTTTTTTATTTATAGTTTTATTATTTAACTAGGTATTTTTACTAATATTTAAATTATTATAGTTTTTCTTTTTTTTTTAATTTAATATTTTAACTAGTATAGCTTTATATTTATGTTTATTACTAGTAATATATCTAATAGTACTAGTTTAAGTAATAATATATAAAAAACTAAATAAATTTTTATATTTTATAGTAGTTATAGTTTATAGTTAACTAGTTTTATAGCTTTATTAATTTCAAATAATTTAATTTAAACATAATTTAGTGTTTTACTTAATTTCTTAGTTTTTAAATTTTTATATAGTAAGAAAACGTTGTTTTTTTTAAAAGTTAGTTTCTTAATTCTTAACTTATTAGTACTTATTATAATTTATAAGTTTTTTAAAGTAATTTATTTACTAAGTTTATTATATAAGTTTTAAAATTATTAAACTTTTGTTAGAGGGCGGTAGAGTATAGATAAGGTTAATAACTATAATAATAATATATAATATAAAGTAAATTATAAGACATTGCTTACAGAGCTACATATAGAGGCTATAAATAGAATATATATAAGATTCTAAAAATAAAAGAGCCTATACGGCCTATATAAAGGCTTTATATAATACTTAATTTAAATAGATTTAGAGATAATAGTTTCTTTATAACTGTATTATAATAATACTTTTTTTTATAGCTGTAGTCTTTATAGTTACTTTAGAAACTAGACTTCTTAAAGTACTACTAATAGAATACTTAAATTACATCTATAGTATTCTTTATTTAGTAAGTAAAGATCTTAGTTAACTTATTATATCTAATTTATCTAACTATATACTTTAGTTATAAAGTGCTATTATAGTTATAGTAGTTTTAATAAAAGTTAATAATCTCTTTAATAAACTACTTTTACTTACTATTAATCTTTATTAGTAAAAGGGGTAGTATTTACTAGTAAAATAATAAATTAGTTACTATAAAGTAAACTAAGCTAACATAAAACACATTTTAATAGTAAAATCTATTTAGTAGTTTAAAATAGTAAGTGTATAATAATATAGTTTCTATAACTTAAAATAAGCCTAGATTCTTTTAATCTAGTTTCTTTATAAGGTGTAGAGTCTTAATATTCTAGGTATCTAGCTATATAAAATCTCCTATATAAAATAGTTAGGCAGGATAGTAGTGTATGTTTATCTAGTCTTTATAATAGACTTATATAGTTAATAGTTTAGTATATAAGTAGTCTATAATCTTCTATATCTTAGTTATAAGCTTCTTAAAGTCTTAGTTTTATATAGAGTAGGTAATAGCTAATAGTTTAAATCTAACTCTTAAATAAAAGCTATAGTTTATAAAGAATAAAGAAATAGTAGTACTTTTTAAGTAAATAGAGTTTAAAATAAACTTAGCTAATAGTAGTTATTTAAACTAGTTATTTTATAGATAGCTAATATATAACTATAGGTATTACTTAAGGACCGTGTTAGTCTATTCTAACTAACTATTAATTTCAGAATAGTATATAGTTAATAGTAGGATTATAATCTTTAGCTAGTAATTTAAATACTTCTAGAATTTAGAAATAAACTAGAGTTTATAGTTAGAGAGAATAGTACTTAGTAAGCTATAAAGTTTTTATATATATATTAGAAATAAATAGGTAGTGTCTTTAGCATTATAGTATATTTAACAGAAAATTAAGTACTTTATTTTTATTAAATAATAGGTTATAGTTATTATAGTATTATAATAACTACTTAGTAGTAAATAGATAATAAAGTTTATAAATACGTTTTTCCAGACACGGTCTAAAATAGGCAGTAGTTTCAAAACTTCTTAACAAGCTTCTTTTAATAGGATAGTATAGTAGTAAATATAGTAGTTATAAAACTAGCAAATAATAAAATTATATATATAAGACTAGTAGTATTTATAAGATAATAGTTTATATATTTTGTTACAGCCTATATAGCTAGTAATAGAGTTTTTATAGTAGAAATAAAGTAGTTTAGTTTTTAGCTTATCTATATTAAATATGTAGAGCTTTTTTTTATACTATAAATATCTATCTATCTTAACACACTTAGCTAGTATTAGGTATTTGTTCTTATAGTTTCTATTTTATAAGTTAGTTAGTATAGAGTTAATTACAGGATTAGTATAATAGCCTTTTTAGAATAAAATCTAAATCCTTAGTAGTAGTAGGTTTTTAGTTTATTTAAATTCTAGAGTAACAGTAAGTCTAGTAATAGTAGTAGTAAAAATAAAGGTAAAAATAAATTTAGTAAATAATAATAGTTTAGCAGCGTGTTAATAGAGCTAGTTATAAATTATTATAATAATTCTATAAGCAGAAATCTCTAACAAGTTAGAGAAATAAACTAATTTTTTCTTATAATTAATTATAGCAGGTAAGGCGGTAGCTAGAAGTAATTCTAGGTTTTCTTATTTTAAAATAGTTTAGCTTTAGTGACAGAGCCTTTTATCCCTTTTCTATAACAAGTTAGCTAATTTTCTAATTAAAGAGTCTAGCTTTATACCTTACTTTCTAGGATAATATATAATCTTAAAGTTAAAGTAAAATAGGAATTTAGACTAGCAAGTTTAGTAGTAGTTTAGTAACTTTATTATTATAAAATACTTTAGATTATAATAGTTTATAATCACTATAATTAGTGAGGCACATTCTTTAAGTTCTGGCTACTATTTTTTAAAGTAGTAAATAATTACTAATAGTTTCTTATTATAGATCTTATAGTTATACTCTATTATTAAGTACTTTTTTAAGAAGAATATAATAGGCTATAGAATACTATTATCTCTATATTATAATAGTATTTCTATAAAGATATAGTTAGAGATATTTATTTTAATAATAATTTCTTTTTTCTAGTTAAATAGTACTAGAATAAGTACTATAGTAAATACTATTTTTAGTCTCTAAAAGACTTCCTTATAGCTATTATTTTAGTTAAATAGTGTGTTTTTCTATATTAGGTAGACTAATAGAGCAGTAATATAAAAAAATTCTTATATAAAATAATAGTAGAAGTTTATAAAGCTAATAAATATTTATATATTTATAATATAAGTTAGTGTTACCTAGCTAGCTACTATTTTAATTTTTTTTAAGTTTATATAGATACCATCACGGCCTATAATTAGGCCTAGAAATTAGGTTTTAGTTATAAAGAATTTATACTTTTCTACTTTTACGTATAGGCCTGCCTTTTATAGGCTTTTTAGTATTAAATAGAAATATTCTTTATATTTAGCATAGATATAGCTATAGACTAGGATGTTTTTTATATAAATAATATAAAAGTAGTTTAGGTATTTTTATAAAATATTATTTATATACTACTAGAAGGTTACGGAGGTACCTATTAACTTAAATAGTATTACTAGTATTTTATATAAGCTAAAATAGGTCTAGAATACTATAAGCTATTTTTAGCTAGCTTTAATACAGAGATTATTAAAGGCCTATAGAATATTAATTTTAGAAAAGTATTATATCCCCTTTAAATTATTTAGTAATTTTTTAGTTAGTAGTAGTAAATAATAGTTCTTTACTATAATCTCATTTAATACACGGTAGTTAATATAGAATTAGAGTTTTCTATCTACTTTTTTTATAAATAGAACTAGAGATGTAGTTAGAGAGCTATTAGAGTAAATAAATCCTTTCTAGAGATTTTTATTAAGTTATTTCTAGAACACTTATAGCTTTATATAGGATATTAGATATAAACAGCTAAAAAGCAGGGTTTTTTCTTTTATTAGCTAAATATTATAATTATATAAGTAGTACAGCAGTAAGTTTTTAGCTTTTTCTAGTAAAAAAAATTAATAGAACTAAAATAGAAATTTCAGGTATTAGATAGAAGCTTCTTTTATAGGTCTATACTCTTAGTTATAATAAGAGCTTACTTAATATTTTCTATAAAGATAGTAAATAAATAGTAGCTACTATAATGAGTATAGATAGTATAGGCTTTTAGAAATATAGAATAGACATTTAGCTTCCTACAGTCCTCCTAGTTACGGCAGAATTTAAGGGTTAATTTCTATAGGATAGAGACGACCCTATAGGTCTATACTAAAGTAAATAGAATTCCGTAATAGTTGTAGTAGAATAAGCTATTAAATATAAGAGTATTTATAGCTTAGTTAATTTAAGGGTTATAGTACTGCAGCTAGTATACTTTTAGCATAATAGAGTACAACCCTAAGATAGTCATAAATAGGCAAATTATTTCAGTATAGTTGTTAATATAGAGTCTTATAGTAATATATAAGGTAATAGGTCCACCGCGGAACTTAGTTTTATTTATAATGTTAAGACAAAATGGCCTCTTTAGCTGTTCTAGCTAAAAGCCTATAGAAATAGCCTAATCTTAGTTAACGAAGTCTTCTTTGGCTCTGCTATTAATAAGGCTATAGGCAGTAGCAGTATGGCTAACAGACTACGTTAGGTATTTAGTAGTGGTAGGAGTTAGTTTAGCAGGTAGTATAAGGGCGCAGGACTGTAAATTAAGCTCTTTCTCAATTAACATCTTACAGATAGCGATGGCGGAGATCTTACGGGAGCGTAGTTCTAAAGCCAGAGCGTGACTTAGCTACAGCTCAAGGCTTTTACTAGGCTACGTAGTGGAGAATACGGCGGGGTACAGGAGCAGGCAGAGGGATAGACAGGAGACAGAGGTGGCGAACCAGACGGCGTGTAGGTAAAGGTACTTTAGAACTAGTGGGTGTCAGGGTGGGGACAGTGGGTGATAAAATAGCTTTTTAAGCTGTAGCAGTAGCATTCGCGGCGTTCCTTACGGCCCTAGCTTGGGGAGTTCAGTCAGCGGTGGCGGCTCAGATCCATGGGTTCGGCAGTAGAGGCGGCGGGGACGGCTGTTAGTGGAGAAACGGTATGCTTCTAAGTTATAGGCTAGAGATTATGGGTCTTGTAGCTACCCACGGAAGCAGCTAAGTTGTAGTAGCGGCAGCGGTTCTCAAGGTCTTGCAGGTAGCAGGCTAGCGGATAGTACTAGTAGTTCAGCAGCGGATTATAGAGCAGCATGTCCCATAATTCCTTAGAGACAGCGTTCTCTAGGAGGGTCGGTAGGGAGTCTTCAGACAGGCTAGATTCAAGGGCTAACCGTTGAAATTCCGCTAGAAAGGCACCAAATTCTTGGTTCTTCTAGCGGAGTTTAAACAGATCCTGTTGGACATTACAGGCTTAATTTAGGTCTCCGTAGGCTCGCTCTAGGATTTCTAGTATTACAAGATAGTCCAGTAGACAGCAGACACTGTTAGTAATATACGGGAGGACTTGCTTATATAGCGTACCTTTAAGTCGTCCATTTACATAGGCCATGCAGGATTCAGCAGTAGGGAAGCAGTCTCAGTTTACAGTCATCTTCATGTGGATCTATGCTGTAAAGCATTAAAAATCATTTCAGTTACCACTAAACCTATTAGGGTCAGGTAGACGTTCAGAGAGGGTGCTGGTCAGGGACGGAATGAGAGTGAACAGAGAAGAAACGGTTGCAGGCGGTTTAGTTTTAGTTAGGACAGCAGTAGGGACAGGGATGGAGATAGGAGCAGAGGCAGTAGAGGCAGCAGGTGTTAGGCTTCCAGACCGTAGCTATACGCGTAGGTCTGTAATCTGCTCTTAGGCTTCCTATAGCTCCTCCTTCTAGTAGCTACAGACTCCCTTAAGCATTATGACTTGCTCGCGAAGGTCTGCTATCTCTGCCGCGGTAGCAGCAAGTCACTGTAGTTGGCCTTCATAAATGCTATAAAGGACTGTAATGTAGTCTAGCCATTCTTGCGGTTGTTCCTATGTGGATTGCAGGAATTCATCTTTATTCTACGGGACTAGCGGGGGTTACGGAGCTGACATGTGGGGGTAAAGCTACGTAATGTCAGAAGACAGCAGAGTATAGACAAAGTCAGCAACTATAACAACAGTATATAGTACAAAGTAGATTACAAGACGTAGCTTAGGGAGCTACGTACAGAGGCTATAGATAGAATATATATAAGGTTCTAGAGGTAAGAGGGCCCGCACGGCCTGTACAGAGACTCTATACGGTACTTAATCTAAATAGACTTAAGAGTAACAGTTCCTCCAGGACTACACTATAACAACTTTATTATAGACTTTAACTAATTTATTTATTTAAATTATATAGTTTTTTATAAACTATAAACTTATACTTATAGTTTATATAAAATAATAATATATTAGTTATAAATAATTTTATACTATTATAAGTAAACTATATTAAAAGTAATAATTTAATCTAATTTTCTTAAAAGTAATTAATGTATATTCTTAAATATTATTTTAGAATTTAATTAGTATACTTTGTTTGGCTATTTATTTAAAAGTAAAAGCTTATTAAAAACTTATTTTTTTAACTTTAACTTAGCTAATAAGGTTTTTTAAAAATATAATATAAATAATTTATTTTAATTAGTAATAAACTCTTTAAATAACTTGTGTTTTAAAACTAATATTTTTAAAATTTTATATACTAGTTTTTTTGGTAATAAATTTGTAATTATTAAATTAAAATATATATACTTAGTTAATTTATTTATAATTATTAATATTATATCATATTTTTTTTTTTACTTTCTAGTTTCTTAAATAATAGTAATTCTGTAATAAAGTTTATTAAAACTAATTACTATAGTTATTATAATACTTTTAATAGTTATAAAAGTTTATAAAACTTATATTATATTAATTTATTGTTTTTATATTTTAAATATACTTTAACTACTTTTTTAACTTACTATTTTAACTTTTTAATATAGAAATTTTTAAAAATTTACTTTATAGTTTTTCTATTTTTTAATATTTATATGTAATAGCTTTATAATTATTTTTAATTAATTTTTTATATAGTTATTTTAGCACATAAATAAGTTTATTTATATACTTAAGTTTTAATTTTTAACTTTAAAAGTTTTATTATCTAAAATTTTTTATTTTATTTATTTAGTAATTTTTAATTCTTATAACTATTACTATTTTTAAATAATTATAGTTTATAAATTTATTTAATTTTATAATTAGTATTATATTTAATACTAGTTTATATTATTTTATGTAATTTAGTTATTAGCTAAATATATTTACTACTTTATTTTTTAATTTCTTTTAGTAGAATAGTTTAAAGCTATAAATAGTTAGTATTTTTAATTAATATATTTATTTTTTATTTAACCTTTTTATTATTATAAAACTTGTTAAGTTTTTTTAAAGTAAATTTATTATTTTTTAAGTATTATTACTATTACTAGTAGTTTTTTATTATAAATATTATAATTTAACTTAGCGCTTTTATTATAGTTAGTAATAAGTAAAAATTTATTATAAATAATAATTATAAATAAAAAGTAGTAAACTAACTAAAAGAAAATTACTAAATATTAGTAAAAAAGTACACACAAGAACTTAATACTAGATAGAAGATAAAATAGATGCTTTATAAAACTAGGCAAAAAGCAAAACTTCTAGCTAATATTATTAAAGTAATTAATAAAACTAGTAATAAAAGAAACATAACATTTTATGTATATAGTTATATAATAAATAAGTATAATAAATAATAATAAAAACTTAGTACACTTATTAGAGCTTATTACTTAATAAATTATAAGTAAAGAATTTACTATATAAAGGGCGTCCTCTTTAGCTTTTAAATAGTTTTTTTTTTATACTTATTACTTTTTTTTTAAAGCAACTCTCTAGATTTAGTTATATAATAAATTAGTTAAACTATTACTTATTATATTTTTATATTATTAAAATAATTATGTAAGTAAGTTATTATATAATTTTATAAATTATTAAAGTATTTAACACAGTACACACACATACTTACTACATTAAAAAAATCTATATATTGTCTTTTTATAGTATAGTAATAAAGACTATGTAATATACTATTATATAAAAACCTTAAGTATATAAAAGCTAAAGACTATTCTATAATACTATAAGTATCTATAAATTATATAACTTATATATAATAATAATAGGTTTAAGTAGTTTAGTCTTAGTACTAGTATTATTTATAACTTAAATTATATAATAGTAATAGTAGTAGATTTTAAAGCTATAATAAATAATTATAAAGTTAAAAACCTAAGTTAATATAAGAATCTATATATTAAGTACTAAAGTATAACTACTAAAAAGATTTAATAAGATATGAAAACACCTTAAAAACTTTTTAACAGAAATGGAAATATATACCTACTTTAATAAAAATATTTTTTCTAAGAATTAAAACAGAATCCTTATAGCTAGTATAAATATAAAAAATAGAGCTATAAATTAGTTTAAGCTTTTAGCTAAAAACTATATAAATAAGAAAACTAAAGAAACTAATATAACTAATAAAATAAAAGTAGTTTTTAGAAGTTAAAATAACTTCAAAACCTAAATAACTATAGTTTTTAAGGAAATTAATAAAAAAAGAACTATAAAATACAAGATATAAAACCTTAAGTAAATAAAATTAGTTTTAGTATATACTATAGAATTTTGTTAATTATAGTTATAAATTAACTAAAATAATGTGCTATTAATAGTAGCTTATTATATTAAACTTAAAAGTTAAGTTAAAAATAAACTAGTTAAAAGAAATTAACTATAACGTATTTGATAAGTGAGTGACTCAGATAAGTGAGTGACTTACCTTAAAACTCACTAAAAAATCAAGAATTCGCACATGAATATCTCAACAACCACTTAATAATAAATTCTATAAATTGAAACTTAGGCTTTTCTACATGCATTACAGCGTTTCTGAAGGTCGCATGAAAATTGGTTTAGTAGTTTCTGAGATATAGCAATTTGGGGGCTAAAACGATGCCATATTGCTATATCTCAAAAACTACTAAACCAATTTTCATGCGACCTTCAGAAACGCTGTAATGCATGTAGAAAAGCCTAAGTTTCAATTTATAGAATTTATTATTAAGTAGTTGTTGAGATATTCATGTGCGAATTCTTGATTTTTTAGTGAGTTTTAAGGTAAGTCACTCGCTTGTCTAAGTCACTCACTTATTAAATACGTTATAATTTTTATACTTTTATAGAATTTATTATACACATTAATAACTAATAGTACAAGTAGAAACTAAAGTATAAAAAAAGTTAAATATTAATTATAAAAAAAAGGTGTTAATACAACAAAGTTAAATATATAATAAAATAGATATTAATAAAATTTAGATAAAAAAGCCTAAACTATAAAAAAAGCTAAAAAAAAGTAGTTTATAACGTAAAAATATAGAGAACAACTTAATAAAAAAGTATGTCTAAAATATAGTAATATTAAATACTTTATAAAGGAATATTTAAATAAGAAATTAAGAATTATAATAGTTAGAATAAAACCTAAGCCTGTAGAATAAAACCTATAGTAAGAAAAAACTCTATTAGTTAAAGTTATTAGTAAAAAACTTAATAATAATTAATGCTAGATCTATAGATCTATAAAATACTAAAAAAAATTATAAAAAAATAGTATTAAAAAGCAAAGCACAAACTTATAAGTAGCTAATAATAATTAAAAAAAGTATTATAAAAATTAGTTAAAAAACAGTACTATGTAGTAAGTATAAAAGTAAAAAAATTTATACTTTAAGAAATTAATAAAAAATAATAGCTATTTTAGGAAATATAATCTTTAATATATAAGACTTTTAAAATCATAATAATAACTATTTAGTAGTAACTAAATAGAAATAAATACTAAATTTATAAATTAAACTAATATTTTAGATCTAGGTATAGAACTAAGCATTAGAAAAAAATACTAAGAAAAAAATTCTATAAATTAAAAAACTAAATTACTAAAGTAGTGTTTTTATAGTATAATAACTTTATAAAAAAAATAGTATTACAGTTTTTTATAGAAGTCTAAAAAAGGAAACTGTATATTCTTAAAAAATAAGAAAAAGAACTTACTTAAAAACAAGAAACTAAGCTAGAAAGTAAGAATAATAAGTATAGTAAAATAAAAACATTTTTCCTTATTATATAAATTAAAGACACTAATGTTTTTTAATAACTAAAAAATTAAGAATGTTAGATTTGTAAGTTAGTTAACTATATAAAAAAAGCATATACATAGGTAATATAATTAATTTAGATAGAAAAACTAAAAAAACAGAAAGTATATAAAAAAGTAGTATAAAAATAGAAACTAAATAAGCAAGTTCTAAAAGTCCTAAATACTATAGTTAATATAAAAAATAAAAATAGTCAGCAAAATTACTAACATAAATAATAATATTAGAAAAAATATATATTAAGATGTAGATACTATAAAAAAGAGAAAAAAAAAGTTAAATAATAAAGTTTTAATTTATACTACTTAAAACTCTTTTATAAAAAATGTTTCCTAAAATAAAAATATCTAATACACAAAAATAAAGCTAAATAAGAGTATAATAAAATATTATATTTAGTATATTATTATAACTATTACCTTATACACATTAAAAGAAAGTACTTTAATTTAAAAAATAAGAATTAAGAACATAGCGTGTGTAATTTTACGTTAAAAAACTAAATAACTACTAGTAAAAAGCTTAAGCTAGTAATATAACTATTAAAGCTTTTAAATTATAATAAGTATAACAAGAACCATGTCTTTACCTTAATGTAAGAGTAAATAGAAAACTTTTAAAAATACTAGTAAATAATAAAGTAAATAAAACATTTATTTTAAATTAATAAATTAAATAAAATAATATATTATATTAAGAAAAGGCGTATTTAGTAAAAGTAAGGTAAGTAAATAATAATATAGTAACCTTTAAAAAGAGTTTAATTAACCTAAAGACTATAATAATAGAGCTAGAAATAGTAGGCTATAAAAATATTTACTATATTAATATTCTAAATATAAAAAAACTAAATATAATTCTAGAATAAAATTAACTCTTATTACATAATCTAATAATAGATTAGTAATAAAAAAACTATTTAATAGCATAATTTAGTAAAAAAAAGTAGCATAAATATAAAAACTAAATATAAAAGGAAAATATTTTAAAATAAAAAAATTTCATATAAAGCTATATAACAACTATAGAGAAAATAACTATAAAATATTAAAATAGTATAAATTTGAAAATAAGCTTTAGACACTACTAAAGTCTAAATACCTTAAAAATACTAGAAATTTACATATCTATTTAGTAAAAAGGAGGAAAATGTACTTCTAAAGTATTAATTTTAGAACTATAAAATACTAATTAAAAATAAGAAAAAGCTTAAACTAAAACTAATATATTCTCTATTAAGAGTGTAATAAGAAGAATTAAAATAGTATATTAAAAGAATATTAAAAAGAAATATATATAATTAAGTAAGAGCCTAATAGCTTTACTAATATTATTTATACTTAAAAAAAAAAATAGAAAACTATAATTATGTATAGATTTTAAATAACTAAATTAAGCTATAATAAAAAATTAATACCTATTATTATTAATTTAAGAGTTAATAAATAGACTTTAAAAAGCTTAATAATTTAGTTTATTTAATACCTACAAGGGATACTACAGAATTTAAATTAAAAAAAAAATATAAATAGTTAATAGTATTTAAAATAAGATATAGATATTTTAAGTATTTATTATAAGTTACTAACTTACTAATATAATGTTATACTAGTAATAAGCCGTCTAATTAATTATATAACGTTAATTAGTTCCCTTACTTCTAGATCAGATAGCTTATTAGACTTAATAGAAGTTAGTTAACTTAGTAAAGATAGAAAGAAATAATATAGTAAGTTAAGATTTAACAGGATAGTATTAAACTATTTTACTTAAAGTGTAAATCTCAATTTTAGAGTAACTATAAAGAATTAAAACTAAATAATAATAAGAAAGAACTTTCTTAAATACTTAACTTCTTATAGCTACTAGCTAATTAACTTTTATTTAAACTTATTAGATAATAGTTATTACTTATATATAATAGTGCTCTAGTATTTTTACTTAGTATTATTATATTACATATACCTAGGCCCTATGTCTCTTAGCTTATATAATCTTTTCTTTTAGTCTAGTATTTCTTTTTTTAGTTAGCTTCTTTCTAGTATATCTGAGGCTTATTATAAAAAAGTTAATCTTTTTAACTTTATTTTTATCTTTTTTTTATTATTTTAAGGTACTCTGCTTTCTAATTAACCCTGCTAGTATTATTACTTTTTATTTATTTTATATAGTCTATAATATTTACTTCTCTTAAAGTATTATTATTTTAATAATTATTTTCTGTCTTTAGCTTTTAGTAGGTGTCTTATGCGTTCTTAGTAAAATATTTCTAGTAAAAATCTCAAGTATAAAAATAACCTATTTTTAGTATTATTTTATAGTCTCTTTTTTTTTAATTTACTCTAATAAGCTTATTTTTCTAATTTTAATAATACTTAAGGCTAAGTCCTTAAATGTTTATTCCTATTACCTTATTAAATTAATTTATGATTATAATTATTTAATGCTAATAATATATAAGAACTATTAAAAATAGTAGTACTATTATCTAGTAAATTTTTCCTCTAACTACTATTTAAAGTATGTTAGTTATAATTTAAAATATATTCTTATAATAATTTAACTAAAATTAGACTAGAATTATTACAGACTGTAGAATAAGATTATAGGATAATAATACTAATAAAGTTAACTAAAAAATAAAGTATTTTAAAATAGTAAAAAAAGATAAAAATAGAGTTAAAAAAATTAACTCTTTTATAATAAGCCTTAGTCACGCTAAGAAAGAGTTAACTAAGAAAAAAAATACTAAACTAAAAGAAGAAATTATATAGACTAAAAGACATAGAGTCTAGGCATACGTGATAAGATAGTAAAGATAGATAAAAATAAATATTAAGAAATAACTATTTTATCTAGTAATAACTATTACCTAATAAGTTTAGGTAAAGGATAATTAGTTTATAATTATAAAAAATTAAGTATTTAAGAGAGCTCTTTCTCTGTTATTATTTAGTTTTAATTTTTTATAATTACTCTAAAATTAAGATTCACACCTTAAGTGAAATAGTTTAATACTATTTTATTAAATCTTAACTTACTATATCACTTTTTTTTATTTTTACTAAGTTAATTAACTTCTACTAAGTCTAATAAACTATCTAATCCAGAAGTAAAAGAACTAATTAATTATTATAATAATTAATTAAATAGCTTATTACTAGTATAATATTATGTTAGTAAGTTAGTAATTTATAATATTATAATTACCACCTTAAAAGAGTAGAAAAAGCTGTTAGATAGATTCTAATACTATATTATCTAAATAAGGTTTATAATAATCTATTATAAGGATAAATAAAAACTTTACTTATTAAATAAAAGTAGTAGTAAAGAAGAAGTTATAGTAAAATATTTATCTATAACTAGAAGTATATTAGAAGGGACTAAGAGTATATAATAAATTATCTAAAAATAAAAAATAGCTATTATAAAACTATGTAATATCTTAGTAAACTTATAACAACAAATTAAAGCAGGCTAAAAGGGAGAAATAGTAGAGATATAATCTTCTATAAAGTTTAACAGTAATTAAAACAAGCTTAAGACGTTTATAATAGTAATAAATCTATATTATTAGTTTAATTAAGTATTATTTATAATTAATTAAGATTAGATTTTGGCAGTTAGCATAAATATAATAGGAAGGACTATAAAATAGTTTAAACTTTTAATAAAGAATTACCTAGCTAATAAAGATTCTAATCTAGGAGTAATAAGACTTATAAACTATAATAATAACATATAATAAGCTTTTAAAACCTATAAATACTTTAAATAAGAAATAATTATAGTTTTTGGAGAAATTAATGAAGAAATAGAAGTAATTTAAAAGCTTTAATAACTCAAGCAACGCACATTAGCAGCTAATTATATAATAGAGTTTAAATAAATCTAATTATAACTTAATTAAATAAACTAACTATTAGTTATGATATACTATAAAGGACTAAAAGACAAAATTAAGAATAAAATTTTTAAAAGAAAATAACTAAGTATCTTACTTAAAATTATTAAATAAGTAGTAACTATTAATAATTACTAGTACTAATAAAAGTAAGAAAAAAAGATACGTAAAAGATTAATAATTTATATACTAAGAAAAATAGAAAAGATAACCGAATCTATAATAAAATAGACATTAATATTAAATAAACGTTTATTAGTAAAAAATAAGAAAAGTGAATTAAAAAATAAATAAAACACTATACGCGCAAAGCATGCCTAGAATATAAAAAATAAAAATATTTTATTAAGAACTATAGATAATAATAAGTAGATATTAAGAAAACTTATATCTAAACTAAAGCACTAAAGAAAATTAAAGTAGCTATAGTCTAAGTAGAATAAGCATAAAATATAGTAATAGAAGAAATAATTATAAAAAGAATTTAAAGGGAATAATGCTGGATATACGGAAACTATATATATCTTAAATAAAAATATAAAGTCTTATATTAGTAAGTTAAGAATTATCTAGTAGGATAGCTTAGTAATATAATTACTATAATATAAAAAGCAGCAGTTTAATAATATAACACAGAAACTAAGAAAGAGATATAAAGATTCTATAAAATTATAAAATAGAAAGGAGGACTATTTTATAAAAAAAAATTAAAAATTCAGACAAAAAAAGAATTAAGAAATAAAAAAAGATAAAAAACTAATATTTATAATAATTATATAATAAGTACGCTAGGAATACTATTAGATATATAAATTAGAATACTATTTAAGAAAATATTATGTTACTAAACACTAGAAAATTACTCTAAGAGATAGAATATATAAATACTAATAAGTATTATTATATTTCATAAGTGAGCTGCGCACCCAAGCGAGCTGCGCATCTTAGAATTCACCAAAATATCGAAATTTTCCACCTTAATATCT
>ML994784.1:29581-61690 GCA_010093925.1 Zopfia rhizophila CBS 207.26
AAATCATAATATTTCATAATGAAAAAAATAAATATAATAATCATCATCAATAATAGATATCGTAAATAAGGACGCCGGATATCAAAAAAAAAAATTAATTATTAATTTAAAATAATATGATCGATCAAAATAAGATTCTATTTTAAGAATAATGGATCTAAATATTAAAATTATATCATCAATAAACACATTAAATGATGGATTTATTAGTATAAAGAATAAAGTTTTAATTAATCTAAAAAAGATTTACAATAATCTAATAATAGATACATAGAATGAATATATCCAAATAGATTTTGAGATTAATCATAAATCATAGAAATATAAATAAATAAATTATATTCACAAAATGATCGGGATGACAAATATTCACGATCATAAATTAATGATAATTATATATATAAATATATATCGAATAAAAGCACAAAGGAAATCAAATCAATATATATATATTAATAATATAAGAAAGATTGGAGATCAACTGAAAGATCATCGAATCAATATCAGATGATCAAAAGATCAAAAAATATATATTAATTGAGAATTCACCATCAATAAAGAAATCATAAAGAAAAAATCCAGATATCTAATCCATAAAAATCTCAATTATATAAAAGAATAAATCATAAAATATATACGAGAATCGAATAAGAGATATTAGAAATATAAAGATAGAATTTTTTGTAAAAATTATATATTCGAAGAATACACTAAGACATCGATTGATAAGAAAAATCATTATAAATCGAATCATATCAATCATAAAATCGATCATAAGTAGGATATTATCGATAAATATAAATAAACTTAAATTTAAGATATTAAATAGAAGTCTCAGGCATATCTGATCAAGAATAATATTCAATTTAAAAAAAAATAAATATTCAATAATATTATGAAAAAAATAGAAATCAGGAAATTGTACATGATACACAAATAAAATAAATATTAAAAAAGATTATATCAGATTATGATATATATAGATCAAAAAAAAAATAATGAGATAAATGTCGCAGCAACAAAACATGAATATTATAATTATTTTTCTAATAAAAAAAAAAGAATAAAATTAAAGTAAGATCGAGACCTACAGACTGCCCCACTATTATATATTATATTAGATATTAATTATATCTAAAAATAAATATTTAGAATAAATAGATATATCGATCATGAACGAATAATTCAAGAAATATAATGAATAAAAGATAATTAATATAATATAAGATATTCGCTCGACGCGTGGGTTCGCTCGACGCGTAGAACCTTAAGTGGTTTTATAGCTTTAAAAGGTGGAATTATAGAGTTGTTGGTGAATTACTATTTAAGATTTTTAACTTTAAACTCGAAAGTATATGTGTAATGTCGAAAGTACTCTCAACGTATTTGTAACCCAACTCATCAAAGACTCTATATCGCTAAATCCTCGGTTTTGCTTTATTATACTAAAGGAATACTAAGAGGAATTTAGAAAATATTTCTTTAAAAAAGCTAAAGACTAATTACTAGAATACTAGAACTAGAACTATAAGATCACACTTAAAGAAAGAACGGATTTAAAACTAGAACTATTATACCAAGTACCTATTCACTAACAAGAAGAGTTATAAAAGTTCTTATAAGAAAATTAATAAAAGGGATATATATAAACTAGTTAAAGTAAAATAGCATTACTAATACTTTTTATACTAAAAAAGAATAATAAACTAAGATTATATATTAATTATAGATATTTTAATAAGGCTATAGTTAAGAATTATTACTCTATACTATTAATATTAAAACTTATAGATAAACTTAGAGGGGCTAAGTAGTTTAGTTTCTTTAATATTAAAAATAAATATTATTAGATATAAATAGTTAAAAAACATGAATGGATAATAGTATTTAAAATAAGATATAAACTATTTAAATATCTAGTCATACTAATAGAACTTATAAACGCACTAGTAATATTCTAGACAATTATTAACTATATATTAAGGGAATATTTAGATGTATTTATAATAGTATATTTTAATAACATGCTTATATACACAAACAGAATGCTAAAAGAATATATTAAGTATACTAGAAAGATATTACGGAAGCTTAAGGAACACAAATTATATATTTAAATAGAGAAATATATATTCTATAGAATAGAAATTAAGTTCTTAGAATACTTAGTATCTTAAGACGGAATAATAGTTAATCCTAATAAAATAAAAGATATACTATCTTAGCTAACACTAATAAACATAAAAGAAGTTTATTTTTTCCTTAGATTTATAAGGTTCTGCTAATAATTTATTAAGGACTAACATTACTTAAAAATCATATTACCTTTAACGGAATTATTTAAAAAAGATTAATAGTTTAAGTAGAAACAACGCGAAGAGGATGCTTTTAAAATACTAAAAAAAATATTCTAATAACCACTAATATTAAAGATATTTAATTTATAATTTAAAATAGAAATATATATAAACGCATTAGATAGAGCTATTAAAGCTATTTTATTATAAATATAAAATAATAAGTATAAGTACTTAGTAGACTTTTTATCTTATAAACTTATAACTACTAAGTTAAATTATAATATTTATAATAAAGAACTATTGGCTATAATTTAAGCATTTAAAAAATAGAAACACTACTTAGAAGAAGTTAAGTAGTAAATTATTATATATTTAGACCATAAAAATCTAACAGCATTCATAATAACTAAGAAGCTAAATTAATAATAAGTTAGATAATAGAAATTAGTTTCTACTTTTAACTTTTAAATACTTTATAAATTAGAAAAAAAAACACAGCGATTGACACACTTAGTTAATAAATAAACTATATAAAGAATATACTAGAAATCTATAACATAATACTTAAGTAAAGACAAGATGGATTTTTAGGAAGCTTATAAATAAATATTAAGATAATAGTTATTATCGAAAACACTTAAGAAAAACAGATAAGGAATTTTAATAACAAATAACTATAATAATATAAAACTAGAACTATTTTTATACTAGAAGTATTATAAACTAAACTTATTAAAGACCAACATTCAGCTGAAATGCACAGATATTAAGAAATTAAAAAAACTATAAAATAAGTTAATAGATACTTTTAGATTCTTAAGATACAAAAAAAGGTCAGAGCTATTCTTTTAAAATATATTAAGTATAAAAAGAATAAGATATTAAGATATAAAGAATATGAACTTATGTAACTAATTCCTTTACTAAACTTACTATAGAAATTAGTTATAATAGATTTTATTATAGAAATACCAATAACAACTACCTACTAAAGCTAATAGTATAATATGATATTAGTTATTATAAACTAATTTATAAAATACACATACTTTAAACCTACGCATATGGAAATTAAAATAGATAAATTAGTAACTATACTTATTAAGCTATTAATTATATAATATAGATTACTAAAAGAATTTATTATAAATAGAGACAAATTATTTATATTAACTTTTTAGAAAATGTTTATTAGAAAGCTAGGGGTAGAATACTACCTCTTAATAGCATTTCACCCATAAATAGATAAATAAACAGAATAGATAAACCAAATATTAAAATAATATCTATAAATATATGTTAATAAATAATAAGATAATTAAATTAACTTACTACTAATAGCTAAGTTTATATATAACTCTATAAAATCATTAACTATAGGAAAATTACTATTCTATATAAACTATAGTTATAAGCCTATAGCTTATTAAGAACCACAGAAGCTAAATAAAATATCAGAATTCATAAAAATAAGAGTTAAGAAATTATAATAACTTTACTAAAAAGTTACATGAAAGATCACTCATAAAGATAATCTTAGCAAATAAATTAAGAATAAATCTAAAATTAAGAGACTAATTTTTAAACGAGAGGATAAAATTTTCCTATTATAAAAAAATTTAAAAATAAAATAACTATTAAAAAACTAGATCACATTAAATTAGGACTATTTAAGATTAAATAATAAATAAAATCTATAAATTATAAGCTATAACTACCTAAGAATATAAGAATTCACCTAGTTTTTTATATTTCGAAATTAGAATTAGTACTATAAGATGCTGAACTATAGACAAAACTCAAACTCAAAAAGAACATAACTAAGTATAAAGTCTAGTAAATTTTAGACTATTAATAGTTTAGGTGTTAGTAGAAATATTTAGTTAAATAGAAAAATTACAGACCTAAAGATAACACCTAAGAACTAGTTAGAAACTTAAAGAATAGTTTAGAGCTAATTAATTAGTATTATTAGATAAAATAATAAACACTTACTCTAAAGCCACATCTAATAAATAAAGAGAATATAAAATGTTTTACTTAAAACTAGAGATGGAAAACAGGTTAACACTAAATACTATAAATAATAATATATTAAATAGAGCTTAATAACTCTACTTTTTTTTTTCTATTATATAAACTTTATTAATTAAGGTAAGCTTACGCTGGAATATTTCTTTCTTTTAAGAATTTATTTAGGCTAGCTACTAACAGAGCCGGAACTTATAAGCTTAAGACTTATAATTTAAATCTAATAGCTACTATTAAATACTCTATAACTAGTCTAATAAAATATAATAAGCCTTAAAAGACTTTTAATAGAATTTCTTAATCTACTAGCGTAGTTTCTCTTTATTATAATTTAAAAAATTTTATTCTTATTATAATACTATAAGATTATACTTTATGTTTTAATTAATACACTTAGAATATCACCTAAAAGCTAAATCTATTAAATAATAGTGGTTAGTATTATAATAATATTATAAATTACTAACTTACTAATATAATATTATATTAGTAATAAGCTGTTTAACTGATTGTTATAATAGTTAATTAATTTCCTTACTTCTAAATCAGAAAGCTTGTTAGACTTAGTAGAAGTTAGTTAACTTAGTAAAGATAAAAAGAAGTAATATAGTAAGTTAAGATTTAATAGAATAGTATTAAACTATTTCACTTAAGGTGTGAATCTTAATTTTAGATTAACTATAAAAAATTAAAACTAAATAATAACAAAGAGAGAGCCTTTTTAAATACTTAATTTCTTATAATTATAAACTAATTATCTTTTATCTAAACTTATTAGGTAATAGTTATTACTGGATAAAATAGTTATTTCTTAGCGCCTATCTTCGTCTATTTTTACTATCTTATTATATATGCCTAGACTCTGTGTCTCTTAGCTTATATGATTTCTTCTTTTAGTTTAGTGTTTTTTTCCTTAGTTAGCTCTTTCTTAGCGTAATTAAGGCTTATTATAAAAGAGTTAATTTTTCTAACTCTATTCTTATTTTTTTTAACTATCTTAAGATACTCTGCTTCTTAGTTAACTTTATTAGTATTATTATTCTATAATCTTATTCTACAGTCTGTAATATTCGTTTCTTCTTTTAAAATATTATTATTCTAATAATTATTTTCTACCTTTAGCTTTTAGTGGGTGTCCTGTGCGTTCTTAGTAAAATACTTTTAGTATAAGTCTTAAGTATAAGAATAGCCTATTTTTAATATAGTTTTATAATCTTTTTTTTTCCTAATTTACTTTAGTAAGCCTGCTTGTCTAATTCTAATAATAACTAAAGCTAAATCCTTAACCATCTGTTCTTATTATCTTATTAAATTAATTTATAATTATAATTACTTAATATTAATATTATATGGAAACTGTTATTACTTTTAGTACTTTTACTTAATAGACTTTTTATTTAAACACTACTCTAAATACGTTAATTACAGTTTGAAATATAATCTTATGGTGTTAGTAAAGGAGTTAGAGAGAACTAATTAGCTTAAATAAAATCTCTATAGTTAGCTTTATACTACTTAAGATTTCTATAATACTTAACATTATAAGTTCTTTATTTATAAAAATAGGCTAGTAAAATAGCTTTATTTCTTAGAGTAATATTATACTAAAATAATAACTCATAAGTTAGCGTTTATTAAAGAGTTGGAAAAACTAGAGAAAGAGAAAAAGTCTTAGTATAAAATTATACTACTGTAATTCTTAGCTCCTTCTAATATTACTATTTCCTTATCTTTTAATTTTAATTAGAATATGCTTTACTTGTTTTTCTTTTAGAAATAATCTATAATTAGTTTTTCTAGTAATACTAGTTAATTAGCTTTAAACTATTTTTTAGGTTTCTAATTAGCTCCTACGTATTATCTTTAGGTCTATAGTATTTTTATTTAACTAAGTACTTCTACTAATACCTAAACTGTTAGTAGTTTAGGATTTGTTAGACTTTATACTTAGTATAATCTTTCTTAAGTTTAAGTTTTATCTATAATTCAGCGTTCTATAGTGCTGGTTCTAATAATAAAATATAAAAAACTAAATAAATCCTTATATTCTTAAGTAGTTATAGTTTATAATTTATAGATTTTATTTATTATTTAACCTTAAATAGTCCTAACTTAACGTGGTCTAGTTTTTTTAATAGTTTTTTTATTTTCAAATTTTTTTATAATAGGAAAATTTTATTCCCTTTCTTAAAAATTAATCTCTTAACTTTAGATTTATTCTTAATTTACTTACTAAGATTGCCTTTATGGGTGATTTTCTGTGCAATTTTCTAATAAAGTTATTATAATTCCTTAACTTTTATTCTTATAGATTCTGATATTTTGTTTAGTTTCTATAGTTCTTAATAAGCTATAGGCTTATAACTATAGTTTATATAAAATAGTAATTTTCTTATAGTTAATAACTTTACAGAGTTATATATAAACTTAGCTATTAGTAGTAAGTTAATCTAATTATCTTATTATTTATTAACATATATTTATAGGTACTGTTTTAATGTTTGGTTTATCTATTCTATTTATTTATTTATCTATAAGTAAAATGCTATTAAGAGATAATATTCAGCCCCTAGTTTTCTAATAAATATTTTTTAGAATATTAATATGAATAATTTATCTCTGTCTATAATAAATTCTTATAGTAATCTATATTATGTAATTAGTATTATATTATGAATTTCTAGTATATTCTTTATATAGTCTGCTCTTTAATTAAGTGTATTAACCACTATATTTTCTTTTCCTAATTTATAAAGTATTTAAAAGTTAAAGGTAGAAACTAGTTTCTATTATCTAACTTATTATTAATTTAACTTCTTAGTTATTATAAATGCCGTTAGATTTTTATAATCTAAATATATAATAATCTAGTGTTTAGTTTCTTCTAAGTAGTATTTTTATTTTTTAAATACTTAAACTATTACTAATAGTTCTTTATTATAGATATTATAATTTAATTTAGTAGTTATAAGCTTATAAGATAGAAAGTCTACTAAGTATTTATATTTATTATCTTATACTTATAATAAAATAGCTTTTATAGCTTTGTCTGATATATCTATATATATCTCCATTTAAAGTCATAAATTAAATATTTTTAATATTAGTAATTATTAGAATATTTCTTTTAGTATTCTGAAAGTATTTTTCTTGTATTATTCCTACTTAAATTATTAATCTTTCTTAAGTAATTCTATTGAGAGTAATATAATTTTTAAGTAGTCTTTAATAAATTATCAGCAGAATTCTATAAATCTAAGAAAAAAATAAACTTCTTTTATATTTATTAGTGTTAGCTAAGATAGTATATTTTTTATTTTATCAGAATTAACTACTATTCCGTCTTAGAATACTAGATATCTTAAGAATTTAACTTCCGTTCTATGGAACACATATTTCTCTGTTTGAATATATAAATTGTGTTTCTTGAGCTTTTGTAATATCTTCTTAATATACTTAATATATTCCTCTAGCATTCTATTTATGTATATAAGTATATTATTAAGGTATGCTATTATAAATACGTCTAGGTATTCTCTTAGCATATAATTAATAATTATCTAGAATATTACTAGTGCGTTGGTAAGTCCTATTAGTATAACTAAATATTTAAATAATTTATATTTTATTTTAAATATTATCATCCATTCGTGTTCTTTAGCTATTTATATTTAATAGTATTTATTCTTAATATTAAAGAGGCTAAACTATTTAGCTTCTCTGAGTTTATCTATAAGTTTTAATATTAATAATATAAAGTAATAATTTTTAACTATAGCCTTATTAAGATATCTATAATTAATATATAATCTTAATTTACTATTTTTTTTTAATATAAAGAGTATTAGTGATGCTATCTTATTTTAACTAGTTTATATATATTCCTTTTATTAATTTTTTATAAGAATTTTTGTAACTCTTCTTATTAGTGAATGGGTACTTAGTATAATAGTCTTAGTTTTAAATCTATTCCTTCCTTAAGCGTGATTTTATGGTTCTAGTTTTAGTATTCTAGTAATTAGTCTTTAGCTTTCTTAAAGAACTATTCTCTAAATTCTTCCTAGTATTCTTTTAATATAATAAAGTTAGTATCATAAAGTGTCGCTTTTTTTATTTATATTATTACTAGTAGTTATTATCTATAGTATTTATTTCTATAGCCTATAGTTTTCCTTTTCTAATTAATAGTTAGATTTTATTATACTAGTTAGTTTTATCTTAAGATAAAATTCTTACTACCTAGGTTTATGATTTTAATATAGTAGTTATTTATATAACCTGCTACCTAGATAGTCACATTTCTTATTTTAAGATTAATTAGATTTTTTCTAAATATTATTAGACTATTATTTATGTGTCTTACTTATATAGGTTTATCTAAAACTTTAGTTAGTATTTAATATCTTTATATTTATTTATTTAATATAAATATCTTGCTAGCTCTATTGTTTATAAGTGCTAGTATTTAATTACTATTAATATATACATCTATATATAGCTTATTTTCATATTTTCTTTAGTTTAATTATATATATATAATTATTATATTTCTTCTAACCTTTAGTTGGCTCTTTAGTGGCTTAGTTATAGTCTACTAGTTTTCTAGTTTTTTATATATAGTTAACTCTTAAGTGGTAGTTATTTCTTTAGTGTTTTTTTCTTAAGTCTATAGATTAAATATTTTTAGAGTTAATATACCTTTTTATTTAGTATTTTATATACTTTCTTAGTTTATTTCTTATAATCCTTACATTTCCATCTTAAGAAACATTCTTAATATATAAGTTTTTTATGTAATTCTGTAGCTAACTATCCTTTTTAATAATATTTAGCTTAGTATAGTTATTCTAGCTAGTATTTATCCTATAATAGCTGCTTATATTTATTTGAATTTAGATCCTATAATTTATCTTTAGAGTCCATATAGACTAGTTCTTATTATAAGTTAAGTTTTTCTTTATTTATAAGTTATTATAATATTTTCTTTATCCTTAGTCCTTTAACACGTACTATGTGTTTATTCTATTTATAGTTTTTTCTAGTATAGTCTAGTATTATATATATCTAGTATTTCTTTTTTATTACTCTATTTATAATATTATTATCTTGTATTTATAACGTTAGTAAAAAGATTATTTTCTTTTTCTTATTTTAATTTTATTTTAGCTCTGGATGTCTAATAGAATAATAGTACGTCATATAGCCTATAACTAGTATAGATTTTTATCTATAGATTTTATTTATTTATATAGCTAGTATTTGTTTACTGAGTTCTTTATATTACTTATTTCCTACTAACTATAATACTTATTAGTATTTATATATTCTGTTTTCTAGGGTAATTTTTTAGTGCTTAGTAATATAATACTTTTCTAAATAATACTTTAATTTATATATTTAACAATATTCCTAGCGTACTTACTGTATAATTATTATAGATATTAGTTCTTTACTTTTTTTTATTTCTTAATTTTTTTTTACCTAAATTTCTAATTTTCCTTATGGAAGGGTTCTCTTTCCTGTTTTATAATTTCATAAAATCTTTATATCTCTTTCTTAGTTTCTATGTTATATTATTAAACTGCTGCTTTTTATATTATGGTAATTATATTACTAAACTATTCTACAAAATAATTCTTAACTTATTAATATAAGACTTTATATTCTTATTTAAGATGTGTGTATTTTCCGTATATCTAGTATTATTCCCTTTAAATTTTTTTTATAATTATTTCTTTTATTATTATATCTTATGCTTATTTTATTCGGACTATAGCTATCTTAATTTTCTTTAGTACTTTAGTTTAGATATAAGTTTTCTTAACGTCTACTTATTATTATTTGTAGTCTTTAATAAAATGTTTTTATTTTCTATATTCTAGACATGCTTTGTGTGTATAGTGTTTTATTTATTTTTTAATTTACTTTCCTTACCCTTTACTAATAAACATTTATTTAATATTAATGTTTATTTTGTTATAGATTTAGTTATTTTTTTTGATTTTTTTTATATATAGATTACTGATTTTCCGCGTGCCTTTTTCTTCTACTCTTATTAATACTAGTAATTATTAATAGTTACTATTTATTTAATAATTTTAAGTAAGGTACTTAGTTGTTTTTCTCTAGAAATTTTATCCTTAATTCTATTTTTTAGTTCTTTATAGTATATTATAACTAATAGTTAGTCTACTTAATTAAGTTGTAATTAAATTTACTTAAACTCTACTATATAATTAGCTACTAATATGTATTACTTAAGTTATTAAAGCTTTTAAATTACTTCTATTTCTTTATTAATTTCTCTAAAGACTATGGTTATTTCTTGTTTAAAGTATTTATAGGTTTTAAAAGCTTATTATATGTTATTACTATAGTTTATAAGTCCTATTACTTCTAGATTAAAGTTTTTATTAGCTAGGTAATTTCTTACTAAAGGTTTAAACTATCTTATAACCCTTCCTATTATATTTATACTGATTACTAGGATTTAATCTTAGTTAGTTATAAATAATACTTAATTAAACTAATAATATAGGTTTATTACTATTATAAACGTCTTAAGCTTATCTTAATTACTGTTAAACTTTATAAAAGATTATATCTTTACTATTTCTCTTTTCCGGCTTATTTTAATCTGCTATTATAAGTTTACTAGGGTGTTACATAGTTCTATAATAGCTATTTTTTATTTTTAGATAATTTATTATATACTCTTAGTCTCTCCTAATGTACTTCTAGTTATAGATAAAAGTTTTACTATAATTTCTTCTTTACTACTACTTTTATCTGACGAATAAAGTTCTTATTTATCCTTATAATAAGTTATTATAGACCTTATTTAAATAATATAGTGTTAGAATCTATCTAATAGCTTTTTTTACTTTTTTAAGGTAGTAATTATAATATTATAAGTTACTAACTTACTAACGTAATATTATACTAGTAATAAGCTATTTAATTAATTATTATAATAATTAATTAGTTCCCTTACTTCCGGATTAGAGAGCTTATTAGACTTAGTAGAAGTTAATTAACTTAGTAAAAATAAAAAGAAATAATATAATAAGTTAAGATTTAACAGAATAGTATTAAACTATTTTACATAAAATATAAATCTTAATTTTAGAGTAACTATAAAGAATTAAAACTAAATAATAATAAAGAGAGAGCTTTTTTAAATACTTAATTTTTTATAATTATAAACCAATCATCCCTTACTTAAACTTATTAGGTGATGGTTATTACTAAATAAGATAGTTATTTTTTAGTATTTATTTTTATCTATCTTTATTATTTTATTATATGTACCTAGATTCTGTGTCTCTTAGCTTATATAATTTCTTTTTTTAGTTTAGTATTTTTTTTTTTTTTAGTTAGCTCTTTCTTAGTATAACTAAGGCTTATTATAAAAGAGTTAATCTTCTTAACTCTATTCTTATCTTTTTTAACTATTTTAAGATACTTTATTTTCTAGTTAACTTTATTAGTATTATTATCTTATAATCTTATTCTATAGTCTGTAATAGATAATGAGAATAAGATAATAGTATAAAATAACTATACACGTAGACTCTTTAAGCTAAGTAATAAGCTTATATTAAAAACAATTCCACTTAAGTTATCCTTAGGAAATTAGAAGGATAGAAAAAGTATAAAAGGTTTTTATAATTTTAACTTTTATATAAAAGACTAGCTACCTTTATACTATTTATAAAAAAAGAAATAAAATAACCTTTAGACTAAAGGCTTAGAGGAAGGGGATAATATTATAAATTATAATTAAAAAAAAGTATAGCTAAAGAGATGCTGTTGTAGAAAAAGTAGTATAAAAAAATTTATAAATAATACTAAAGAGTAGAGATAAACTAGTAGAGACAGAACCTATAAATAAAACTACTTTAAAGTAAGTTTAAGTTCTATAGAGAATAATACCTAGAATAGGTAAGTAAGTTAAGTAACTAGCTATAGCAAAGTATAAAAAAAATAAATACTAATAAGAAAAATAAAGCTAGATATAAGCTAAAGCTAAACTTATTTTCTCTTATCTTTTTTAGTAGTATCTAATATACTTTTAATTAGTATATAATATACGCATGGGGAATTTGCTATAAGTATAGAACATTAAATAACTTATAGTTACTTTTAATTCTTTATAATTACTCTAAAATTAAGATTCACCTCTTAAGTGAAATAGTTAATATTATTTTATTAAATCTTAATTTATTATATTACTTCTCTTTATCTTTACTAAGTTAATTAACTTCTACTAAGTCTAACAAGCTATCTAATCCGGAAGTAAGGGAACTAATTAATATTATATAATTAATTAGACAGCTTATTACTAATATAATATTACGTTAGTAAGTTAGTAAGTTATAATAGTTATTTAAAAATTACAACACTATTAACAAAGTTAACTAAGAAAAATAATAGTAAGTATTTATAAAACTTAAAGAAAAGTTTACTTAAATACTAATATTAAAAATATTTAACTTAGAATTACTAATTATACTAAAAACAAATGTATCTAATTATGTAATAGAAGTAATTTATAGTTAATAACATAGTAATAAATATTTTTATTTTATAGACTATTTATTAAAAAAAAATTACAAAAACTAAGTTGAACTATAATATTTATAATAAAAAGCTATTAGTAGTAGTAGTAGTAGTAATAATAATAGTAGTAGTATTTAAAAAATAGCAAATTTACCTTAAAAAAGTTAAGTATTAAGTAGAAGTCTTTTTAGATTATAAGAACTTAATAAGCTTTACTACTATAAAGAAGCTAAACTAAAGATAAACATACTAGTTAGAAATACTAGTTATCTATAATTTTAAGATATTCTATTAAAAAGAATTAGAAAATAAAGTAGTAAATGTATTTAGTTAATAATTAAATTATATAAAACAATACAAACTAATATTAAGCATAGTATTATTAATAAAATTAAATAGATTTATAAGTTATAATTAACTAAGAATTATAATAGTTATAAGAATTAAGAATTACTAGATAATAAGAATATAGAATTTTAAGTAATAAAATTCTGGAAATCTAGAATTATAACCTATACATGTAAATAAACTCATTTATGTACCAGAAAAGCTATATAAGAAATTAATTATAGAAAATTACAAAACTATTATATATAGATACTAAGAAATAAAAAAAATTATAAAGCAAATTTCTAGAAACTTTTATATTAAAAGATTGAAATAAAAAGTAAAGGAAATAATTAAAGCTTACCTAAAATATAAAAAAAATAAACTAGTATAATATAAGTTCTATAAACTTTTATAATTATTAGAAGTATTAAAATAACTATAGTAGTTAGTTTTAATAAACTTTATTACAGGACTACTATTATCTAAGAAATTAGAAAATAAAGAAGAATATAATACTATTTTAATAATTATAAAGTAATTAACTAAACACGTATATTTTAAACTAATAGTTACGAATTTATTAGCTATAAAACTAGTATATAAGATTTTAAAAATAGTAGTTTTAAAACACAAGTTATTTAAAGAGTTTATTATTAATTAAAATAAATTATTTATATTACACTTCTAAAAAACCTTGTTAGCTAAGTTAGAGTTAAAAAATAAGCTTTTAATAAGCTTTTATTTTTAAATAAATAGGTAAATAGAGTACACAAATTAGACTTTAAAATAATATTTAAAAATATATATTAATTACTTTTAAGAAAATTAGGTTAAGTTGTTACTTTTAGTATAGTTTATTTATAATAATATAAGATTATTTATAACTAATATATTACTATTCTATACTAATTATAAGTATAAGCTAACTACTTATAGGAAATTGTATAATTTAGAAAGTAAATTACTTTAAGCTTAAAATAAAGCTAAATAACTACAGAACTTATATAATAATTTTAGTAAAATTATTACTTTAAAAAACTTATAAACTATAAAGAGTGCTAATAAGTTAAGAGCTAAAAAACTAATTTTTAAAAAGAAAAATAAAGTTTTCCTGTTATATAAAAATCTAAAAACTAAATAACTAAGTAAGAAACTAAATTACATTTAAATTAAACTATTTAAAATTAGTAAAGTTATTAAATTAGTTAACTATAAACTATAACTACTACAGAATATAAGAATTTATTTAGTTGTTTATATATTATTATTTAAACTAGTACTATTAAACGTACTAATAGTAATAGATATAAATATAAAACTATACTAGTTAGAGTATAAAGTTAAAAAAAATTTAAAAGCTATAATAATTTAAATATTAGTAGAAATACCTAGCTAAATAGAAAAATTATAAACTAAAGAAAAATATCTAAGAACTTATTAAAAACTTAAAGTAATATTCTAAAATAATTAACTAGTTTTACTTAAAGAATTTAGTAATACTAGATTTTAAATAAAAGCCTATATAGCTTCCTAATTAAAGGAAATTAAAAAAAATTAGTAAAAATAACAGATAAGAATATTATAAATTATAATAATTTTAAAAAAAAAAATTTTAAAATTTTATATTTTCTTAATTAAAGTAAGCTTATAAGTAAATAGCTTATATTTATAACTATTAACTAAAGTAAGCTGTTTATGTAGTTATTACTAGTAGAATTTAGTTTTAAGCTTAAAGTCCTAAGCTTACTCTAGCTACTCTTAAAACTAATATTTTTTAATAAGAAATTTATTAAACTTCTAAACAGAAACTACTAGATTGTATTTATAATTTTAAGAAATACATTTAAAGTAATAACTAAATAAGAGATTTATAAAATAATAAAGATCCTTCTTTTTATAAAAACTATATAAAGTTAGTATAAAATAATTATAATTCTAAATTAACTTTATAAGATAATAATTATAAACAGTTAATAATTTAACTTTAGGTATTATTAGAAATAAAAGGAAAAAAAAGACTCTAAAAGTGTATATAATACTACTAAAAAAACTAGCTTTTCTTATACTTAAAGCCTAGAGTAGAAAGAACTTTTTAGTTAAAAGTCTAAAAAAAAGCAAGTATTATAGTTAGTAATAAGTAAAGGTTTATTATAAGTAATAATTACAAACAAAAAATAGTAAACTAGCTAAGAGAAGATTACTAAATATTAGTAAAAAAATATATATAGAAATTTAATACTGGATAAAAAGCAAAGCAAATGCTCTATAAAACTAAATAAAAAATAAAGCTTCTAGCTAATATTATTAAAATAATTAATAAAACTAGTAATAAAGAAAACATAATGTCTTACGTATACAGTTATATAATAAATAAGTATAATAAATAGTAATAAAAACTTAGTACACTTATTAGAGCTTATTATCTAATAAATTATAAGTAAAAAATATACTATATAAAGGGCATCTCTTTTAGCTTTTAAATGATTTTTTTTAATACTTATTACTTCTTTTTAGAGCAATTCTCTAGATTTAGTTATATAATAAATTAGTTAAACTATTATTTATTATATTTTTATATTATTAGAATAATTATGTAAGTAGGTTATTATATGATTTTATAAACTACTAAAATATTTAACATAGTATATATACATACTTACTATGTTAAAGAGACTTATATATTATCTTTTTATAGTATAGTAATAAAAGCTAAGTAATATACTATTATATAAAGACCTTAAGTACGTAGAAGCTAAAAACTGTTTTATAACACTTTTATAAATTTTTTTAATAAATAGTTTATAAAATAAAAATGTTTATTTTTGTATTTTTAGTTATAAACTACTTTTATTATATAATTAAATACGTTTATTTCTAGTATAATAAGTAGCTTTATGTTAAATATTTTTTATTACTTTTATAAATAGTGTTATAATTTTTAAATTTTTTTTATAAACTTTTTATAAAAATTTATAAATTTTAAAAATAATTAAATTTTTTTTTACTATTATTAGTATTAGCTAATTTCATATTTTTACTAACTTTTTTAAATTTACTAAGATTTTTTTTCTTAAAATAATAAATTCTAGAAACTTTATTTTTATAATATAAAACTTACATTTTTTTAGTTAAATAAAAAGGTTATATTTTTAAAACTTTTTTAATATGTACTATGTACTTTTTAAGTATTCTTTTATATATATTAGTATATTATTAAAGTATGTTATTATAAATATATTTATATATTTATATAGTATATAATTAATAACTACTTAAAAAGTTACTAGTATATTTATTAATTTAAATATTATTATATAGTATTTATAGAGTTTATATTTTATTTTAAATACTATTAACTATTTATATTTTTTTAATTCTAATTTTGTAGTATTTTTTATAAATATTAAATAAACTAAATTATTATACCTTTTAGAATTTATTTATAAGCTCTTAAATTAATAATAATAAGTAATAATTTTTAGTTATTATATAATTTAATTATTTAAAGTTAATATATAATTAAAGTTTTTTAATTTTCTTAAATATAAATAATATTAGTAAAACTATTAAACTTTTACTTAGTTATATATATATAATAACAGGCTTAGTCTTTATGCATTATAGTATAAATATAAGTTAATAGAATAAATTAACTCTATTTTAGCTATACTAAGATAAAAAGAAAAGAGATATAAAGAAGGTTTATCTTTAAATAAAGTAGTATATAGCTTAAGTATAAACTAGTTATACTCTAAGCTCTATACTAAGTTATAGCTAGTATAGCTAGTTATAATATTATATACTTTATAATAAACAGAGCAAGCAGCACCGTCATAATATATATATATATATATTAAATATTTTCCTTAATATATTATTTTAATTTCTTTTGTTACATTTTTAATAAAAAGTATATTAATTTTAGTTTAACTAATTTTTTTTTAACTAGTATTTTATAATTTTAAAGTTAGGATTTTAAAAATAAATTTTTCTTATTTTTACTAAATAGGTATGTAAACTTCTTGTATTTCTAAAATATTTAAACTTTAGTAGTAGTTAAAACATATTTCTAAATTTATACTATTTTAATGTTTTATAGTTATTTTTTTTATAATTATTATATAAATTTATATAAATTTCTTTTTTTACTTTAAAGTATTATTTTATTACTTTTAGTTTTTTTATTTATACTACGTTTTTTACTAAATTATACTAGTAAATTTTTTTTATTATTAATTTATTATTAAGTTATATAATAAAAGCTAATTTAATTTTAAAATTATATTTAACTCTTTTATATTTAAAATATTAATATAGTAAATATTTTTATAACTTGTTACATTTAGTTTTATTACTATAGCTTTTAAGTTAATTAAACTTTTTTTAAAAGTTATTATACTATTATTTACTTACTTTACTTTTACTAAATGTACCTTTTTTTAGTATAATATATTATTTAATTTAATTTATTAATTTAAAATAAATGTTTGTTTACTTTACTATTTACTAGTATTTTTAGAAGTTTTTTATTTACTTTTATATTAAAGTAAAAATATAGTTCTTATTATACTTACTATAATTTAAAAATTCTAATAATTATATTACTAATTTAAGCTTTTTACTAGTAGCTATTTAGTTTTTTAATAGTAAACTACACATACTATATTTTTAGTTTTATTTTTTTAAGTTAAAGTACTTTTATTTAATATATATAAAGTAATAGTTATAGTAGTATATTAAATATAATAATTTACTATATTCTTTTTATACTTTATTTTTATAATCTAAACATTTCTATTTTAGGAAATATTTTTTATAAGAAAAATTCTAGTATCTAGAATGTTTTTAACTTTATTTAGTTTTTTTTCTTCTTTTTTTATAGTATTTATATTTTAGTGTGTATTCTTTTTAATATTACTTTTAATATTATTAATTTTATTAGTTATTTTTGTTTTTTGTATTTACTATTATATATAGGTTTTCTAGAATTTATTTATTTAGTTTTTATTTACTTACTACTTTTTTATATACTTTATTTTTATCTAAATTAAATATATTATTTATGTATATGTTTTATTTTATGTAGTTAACTAACTTATAAATTTAGTATTTCTAATTTTTTAATTATTAAAAAATATTAGAATCTTTAATTTATATAGTAAATAAAAGTGTTTTTACTTTATTATACTTATTATTTTTACTTTTTAGCTTAGTTTTTAGCTTAGTTTTTTATTTTAGAGTAAATTTCTTTTTTTAGTTTTTACATATATATGACTTTTTTTTATTAAACTTTTATTAGAAATTATAATATGTTTCTTTTTATAAAGTTATTATATTATATAAATACTATTTTTATAACTTTGTTTTTTAATTTATAAAACTCTTTTTTTTAGTATTATTTTTTAATACTTAATTTTATAATTTTTTTTTAAATATTAGTTTAATTTGTAAATTTAATATATATTTTTATTTAACTATTATTAAATAATTATTATTATAATTTTAGAAGTTTTATATATTAAAATATATATTTTTTAAAATAACTACTTTTTTTTTGTTAGTTTTTTAAAGTATAAAAAATTGTGTTTTTTTACTTACTATATAGTATTATTTTCTTACTACTTTTTATAATACTTTTTTTAATTATTACCAACTATTTATAAGTTTATACTTTAATTTTTTAATACTATTTTTTATAGTTTTTTTTAATAATATTTTGTAAATCTATAAATTTAATAGTTATTTTTATTAAGTTATTTTTTAATAATGTATTCTATAAGTAAGTGGGTCACACAAGCGAGCGGGTTATCTCAAAACTCACTAAAAAATCAAGAATTCGCACTTGAATATCTCAACAACCACTTAATGACAAATTCTAAAAATTGAAATTTGAGCTTTTCTACATGCATTACAGCGTTTCTGAAGGTTGCATGAAAATTGGTTGGGTAGTCTTTGAGATATAGCAATATGGCATGGTTTTAGCCTCCAAATTACCGTATCTCAAAGACTACCCAACCAATTTTCATGCAACCTTCAGAAACGCTGTAATGCATGTAGGAAAGCTCAAATTTCAATTTTTAGAATTTATCATTAAGTGGTTATTGAGATATTCAAGTGCGAATTCTTGATTTTTTAGTGAGTTTTAAGGTAACCCACTCGCTTATATGACCCACTCACTTATAGAATACATTAATTTTAAATAATAATTTACTATTTTATTATAAGTTTTATTTTATAAACTTAGGTTTTATTTTTACTATTATAGTTTTTTATTTTTTATGTAAATATTTTTTAATAAGTATTTAATATTACTATATTTTAAATATGCTTTTTTATTAAGCTACTTTTTATATTTTTAAGTTATAAACTATTTTTTAATTCTTTTTTTATTATAATAGCTTTTTTATTTAAACTTTATTTATATTTATTTTATTATAAGCTTAACTTTATTGTATTAATACTTTTTATTTATAGTTATTACTTAACTTTTTTTATATTTTAGTTTATATTTATATTATTTATTATTTATGTATATAGTAGACTCTATAATAGCTTAAAAATTATTTAATTAATTTTTTCAAGTTAGCTTATTTTTAACTTAGTTCTTAAGTTTAGTATAGTAAACTACTATTAATAGTATATTATTTTAGTTAATTTATAACTATAACTATTAAAATTTTATAGTATATACTAAAACTAATTTATTTTATTATAAATTTTGTATTCTTTGTTTTATAAAGAATTTTTTATTAATTTCTTTAAATACTACTATATTTTGTTATATAAGTTTGTTATAACTTTTAAAAACTACTTTAATTTTATTTAATATTTTTAATATATTTCTTTTTTTTGTTATATAATTTTTAGTTAAAAACTTAAATTAATTTATAGCTTTTTTTTTATATTTATACTTACTACAAGAATTTTGTTTTGTTTTTTAAAAAAAGTAAGCTTATTAAATTAAGTATATATTTCTATTTCTATTAAAAATTCTTTAAAATGTTTTCTTATTTTATTAAACTTTTTTAGTAGCTGTACTTTAGTACTTAATTATTACAGACGGTAATAGTAAGATAGCTGTATTTAAAAAGCTAAAAGAACTAGTAATAATAGCTAATAAAGCTTTAAAATAGAAACATATATTTAAGCTAAAAAAAAAAGAACTATAAGCAGGCACGAGATATATTAGCACAGGCTAAAATAAGAGCTAAAAAGTAAGAACAGAAATATAGAACTATATTATAAGATTAGGAGTAGTTATACACGTAATTAAGTAAGGCTTAGTAAATAAAGATTAAGTAAGATAACAGAGTTCTAGCAGCTTCTAGTAGTCTCTAATAATCTCTAGTAGTATTTAATATACTGCTAATAAGTATATAATATACGCATAAAGGGTTTCCTATAAATATAAGGCATAGAACGGCTTGAGGATATTTTGAATTCTTTATAGTTACTCTAAAATTAAGATCTTATCTCTAAGTTAAGATTTAACCTTGAGTGAAGTAGTTTAACTACTACTTTATTTATTCTATTATATAACCTTTTTCTACTTTTATGATAAAGACTAAACTTTATTCTATTAAACCTAAAGCTATCTGTTTTAGATACGGAAAGAGCTAGAAACTCATAAGTAACCAGTTAGAGTAAAGTTATAACATAAAATATACTATTAGTTAAGGCAATATATAACATTATAACTATCCTTTAAAAAGTATAGAAGAGAACGTTAGATTAATTCTAATATACGAATTTCTAATTATAGTCTATAACAACCTACTATAAGGACGAATAAGAATTCTATTTGTTAGAAGATAATAGTAGTAAGAAAGAAATCATAGCAGGACCTTCATCTACTACTAGAAATATATTAGAAATAAAGAATATCTAATAAATCATATAAGAACAAGGAGTAGCTATTATGGAGTTATGTAATATCTTAATTAATATAAAACAACAAGTTAACACAGTAAAAAATAGAAAGAGAGATATAATAAAAATACATTCACTAATAAAATTTAACAGTAATAGAGATAATCTTAAAATATTTATAGTAATAATAAATTTATATTATTAGTTTAATTAAGCATTATTTACGACTAATTAGGATCAGATTCTAGTAGCTAGTATAAACATAATAGGAAGAACCATAAAATAGTTTAAACCACTAGTAAAAGACTATTTAGTAAATAGAAATCTAAATTTAAAAATAGTAGAACTTAGAAATTACAACAGCAACATACAACAAGCATTTAAAAACTATAAAGCTTTTAAAAAAGAAATAATTATAGTCTTTAGAGAAATTAATAAAGAAATAGAGGTAATTTAGAAGCTTTAGTAACTTAGATAATACACATTAATAGCTAACTACATAACAGAGTTTAAACAGATCTAATTATAATTAAACTAAAAAAATTAACTATTAATTATAATGTACTATGCAGGACTGAAAGACAGAATTAAGAATAAAATTTTATAAGAAAAATAACCTAGTATATTTCTAAGAATTATTAAATAAGTAGTGACTATTAATAACTACTAGTACTAAAGAAAATAAAAGAAAAAAAATAATACTAGGCTAGTAATTTATATACTACAAAGGAATAGAAAGAATACCCAAACCTATAATACAATAAAAATTAATTAAGTATTAGTTAAGAATATATAAATTAATAAAAGAAAGTAAGATAAATGTATTAAAAAATAAATAAATTATTATACGCGCAAGGCATGCTTAGAATGTAGGAAAAAAAAACATTTTATTAAAAACTATAAATAATAAAGAGTAGATATTAAGTAGGCTTATGTTTAAACTAAAGCATTAATTAAAATTACTATAATCTAAGTAGAGAAAGCTAAGGACTAAGTAATCTAAAAAGCAATTATAAAGTAAATCTAGAAAGAATAATACTAGATCTATAGAAGCTATATATATCTTAAGTAGAAATATAAAATACTATATTAATAGGTTAAGAATTATCTAGCAGAATAGCCTAGTAATATAATAACTATTATATAAAGGATAGCTATTAGATAATACTAAGCTAGCTTTATAAAAGAGACTAATTAGTTTTATAAAATAATTTAGTAAGAAGAAGGACCCTTTAAGGCTGAGAATCAAAAATTCAAACAGTATTAAAATTAAGAAATAATAAAAAGTAAGAAACTAATATTTATAATAATTATATAATAAGTACGCTAGGAATATTGCTGGATTTATAGATTAAAGTACTATATAGGGAAATACTATATTACTAAGCACTAAAAGGTTACCCTAAAAGATAGAATATATAAATACTAATAAGTACTATAAGTAGCTAGGAATAAGTAATATAAAGAACTTAATAAATATAAACTAGCTATATAAATAAACAAGATCTAAAAATAAAAACCTATACTAGTTATAAGTCTAGTAACTTATTACCACCCCGTTAGACATTCTGAGTTAGGATGTGACTAAAATAAGAAACTAAAAAAAAAACTTATTTTATTTATTTTATAGATATAAGATAACAACGCTGCTGAAAGATCTATATAAAAAAAGTATTAGATATATAGAGAAGAGACGTATACTAGATAAAACTATAAATAAATAGCTTATACTATAAGGGTTAAAAAACTAAAGATAAGAAAAGTACTAAAATAAATAGCTTAGAAATAAAAACTTAACACTTAACAGGAGCTAATCTACACGGATTCTGAAAAAAAGCTTTAAGACCTAAAAACAGAAAAACATAAACAATTAAATTAAGATAAATGCTAAATAGGATGCTGATATTACTAAACTAAATACTATTAAAATAAATAGTTAGCTATAGAGTTACATGCTAAGCTAGCAGTATATAAATATTTCTTAAAATAAAAGTACCGAAATTATAAGGAGATAGCAAAGAAGGAATATAAGATTCTAACTAGAAAATAATACTAACTCTTTAAATACTCTATCTATAAACCTAAGAAAAAAATACTAAAGAAATAATTAACAGTTAAAATAATACTACTAATAAAAAACTAGAAAACTAGTAAGTAATAACTAAGCCGCTAGAGAGCTAATTTAAGGTTAAAGAATAAATAATAACACTTAATTACACATAACTTAAACAGAAACACGAAAATAAGCTATATATAAATATATATATTAATAGCTTTTAAACTCAAGCACTCATAAACAGTGGGGCTAGTAAGACATTAATATTAAATTAATAAATATAAAGATACTAGATATTAACTAGAGTTTTAGATAAATTTATAAGAGTAGTATATATAGATAATAGTCTAGTAATATTCAGAAAAAATCTAATTAATCTTAAAATAGGAAATATGACTATTAAAGTAGCAGGTTACACAGATAACTACTATATTAAAATTATAAATTTAGGTAGTAAGAATTTCATACTAGGATAGAACTAGCTAGCATAATAGAACTTACTAATTAACTAAAAGACAAAGTTTATAGAAACTAGGAGGAACTATTATAGATAAATGATAGTTATAATATAAATAAAGAAAATAACTCTTTATAATACCACGTTTATTATGCTAAATAAATACCAGAAGGAATTTAGAAAATAGTTTATTAAGAAGGCTAAAGACTAATTGCTAGAACACTAGAATTAGAACTATAAGATTATTCTTAAGGAAGAAATGAATCTGAAACCAGGATTATTATATTAATTATCTATTAATCAGTAAGAAGAGTTACGATAGTATCTAAATAATAACTTAAGAAAAAAATATATATAGGAAAGTAAAAGCACGATGGCATTACCAACACTTTTTATATTAAAAAAGAATAGTAAATTATAACTATATATTAATTACAGATATTTTAACGAAGCTATAGTAAAAAACTACTACTTAATACTATTAATATTAGAACTTATAAATAAACTCAGAGGAGCTAAATGGTTTAGCCTTTTTAATATTAAAGATAGATACTACCGGATACGAATAGCCAAAGGACACGAGTGGATGACTATATTAAAAATAAAATATAGGTTATTTAAATACCTAGTTATGCTATTTAGACTTATAAACGCACTAGTAATATTTCAGACAATTATTAATCATGTGCTAAGAGAGTATCTAGACGTATTTATAATAACATATCTTAATAACGTGCTTATATACATGAATGGGATGTTAAAAGAATATGTTAAGTATACTAAGAAAGTATTACAGAAGCTTAAAAAACATAACTTATATATTCAAACAAAGAAGTGTGTGTTCTATAAAACGGAAGTTAAATTCTTAGAATATCTAATATCCCGGGACGGAATAGCAGTTGATTCAGATAAGACTAAAAACGTTTTATTATAGCCTATACTAATAAATACTAAAGAAGTTCATTCTTTCCTCGGATTTACAGATTTCTGCTAATAATTTATTAAGGATTACTTAAGAATCATAGCACCCTTAACGGAATTACTAAAAAAGAATTAATAATTTAAGTGGGAAGCTAAGGAAAATAAAGCTTTTATAACCCTAAAGAAGATATTCCAGGAACCACTAATATTAAAGATATTTAATTTATAAGTTTAAATAGAGATATATATAGACGTATTAGACGGAGCTACTAAAGCTATTCTATTATAAATATAAAATAATAAACGTAAACACCTAGTAAACTTTTTATCTTATAAACTTACAACTACCGAGTTGAACTATGATATTTATAATAAGAAACTATTGGTAATAGTTTAAGCATTCGAAAAATAGAAATATTACCTGGAAGAAGCTAAATATCAGATTGTTATCTATTCAGATCATAAAAATCTAACGGCATTTATAATAATAAAGAAATTAAATTAATAATAGGTCAGATAGTGGGAACTAGTTTCTATATTTAATTTTTAAATACTTTATAAAGTTGGAAAGAAAAATATAGTGGCTGACGCACTTAGTAGAAGAGCAGACTATATAGGGGATATACTAGAAATTCATAATACTATACTCAGATAATGACAAGATAGGTCTCTAGGAAGCTTATAAATTAATATTAAACACGTAGTCATCATTAAAAGCACTTAGAAAAAACGAATAAGGAATTTTAATAATGGATAACTACAGTAGAATTTAGACTAAGGAATGATCTATGTACTAAACATATTACAAACTAAACTCATCAAAGACTAACATTCAGCCGAAATGTATGGATATTAAGGAATTGAGAAGACCGTAGAACGGATTAACAGACACTTCTAGATTCCTGGAATTTAGAGTAAGGTTAGGAAAATTCTTTCAGACTGCGTGGAATGTAAAAAGAATAAAGTATTAAGACATAAAGAGTACAGACTCATACAACCTATACCTTCACTAAATAAACTATAGGATTTAGTTATAATGGACTTTATCACGGGAATACTGATAATTACTACCTAAAGAGGCTAATGATATGACATGATACTGGTTATTATTAATAAACTAATAAAGTACGCTTACTTCGAACTAACCCATACGGAAATTAAAGTAGATGAATTGGCTATATTACTAATCAAACTTTTAATCGCATGACATGGAATGCTATGAGAATTTATTATAGACAGGGACAAATTGTTCACATCAATATTCTAGAAGATGTTTATAGGATAACTAGGGGTAGAATACCGCCTCTCAACAGCATTTCACCCACAGACGGATGGATAGACAGAACGGACAAACTAAACACTAGAATAATACCTATAAATATACGTTAATGAACTACAAGATAATTGGATTGACTTACTACTGATGGCTGAGTTTGCATACAACTCTATAAAGTCATCAACAACAGGAAAATCACCATTCTATGTGAATTATGGCTATGAGCCTACGGCTTATCAAGAACCATGAATATTAGATAAAGTATCAGAATCTGCGAGGAGAAAAGTCAAAGACCTACAGATACTTTACAAAGAAATCGCACGGAAAATCACCTATAAAGGTAATCTTAGTAAATAAATTAAAGATAAATCTAAGGTTAAGGGACCAACCTTTGAGGAGGGGGATAAGGTTTTCTTAAAAAAGAAAAATTTAGAAATAAAACGACCATCACGAAAACTGGATCACATAAAATTAGGACCATTCAAGGTTAAATGATAAATAGGACCTGTGAATTATGAACTACAACTACCTAAGGACATAAGAATTCACCCAGTTTTCTATGTCTCTAAATTAGAACCAGCACCACGGAATGCCAAACTACAGACAAGACTTAAACTTAAAGAAGACACTACCAAGCACGAAGTTCAACAGATTTTGGACTACCAACGGTTTAGGCGTCAGTGGAAATACTTAGTCAGATAGAAAGAATACGGACCTGAAGATAACACCTGGGAGCTAATCAGGAACGTGAAGAACAGTTCAGAGCTAATTAACCAGTACCATCAGATGAAGTAGCAAAGGCTTGCTCCAAGGCAGGGTCCAGGGCATAAGAAGAATGCAAGACATTCCATTCGAAACCAGAGAAGGAAGGCGAAGCGGCACCAGACACTGCGGGTTACGGTGTATGAACTTCTCAACCACAAGAACAAGCCTCTTCCTCTTCAAGAGCTTAGACTTCACGGATTAAGGCCATCTCTCGATTAAACATTTCTTTCTCTTTGGAATCAACTTTTACAAGCTTATGACGGAGGCGTAACTCGCGAGCACAGAGCTCAGAACACTAGTCCTTAAGAAAGTCAAGCTAGCGACGAAGCTTTTCCTTATCGCAATTAATATAATCCCACTCCGGCTGCGAGATAATTAGATCGCATTTTATATTATAATTAGCACAAGCGGAGTAATGACTAGAGCTTAAATTCATAAGGCAATCATCACCTTGACGGGAACAGTTCGAGCAGGGTGTCAGCATGTGATGGGGTTCACTACGGATCTAAGAAACTAAACGGCGAGCACGTATTAGAGACGACTCAAGGCGTGTCATCATTAGGAAGCTAGGTAGGGAAGAAAAAGAGTCAAAGATCTTACAGTTTAGAACACTAAGCAGAAGACCTGCTGCCTTTATACTGCTTATGGAAGGGAGAAACTATCTTCCGGGACGAAGACTTAGAAGAGGGGGATAATGTTACGGACGGTAATAATAAGGCAGCTGCACTTAAGGAGCTAAGAGAACTAGCAATAACAGCCAATAAAGCTCTAGAATAGAAACGTATATTCGAGCTGGAAAGGAAGAACTGTAAGCAGGCACGAGATGCATTAGCACAGGCCAAGGTAAGAGCCAAGAAGTAAGAACAGAAATATGGAACTATGCCACAGGATTGGGAGCAGTCGCACACGTAATTAAGCAAGACTTGGCAGACAGAGGTCGAGCGAGGTGACAGAGCTCTGGCAGCCTCTAGCAGCCTCTAGTAACCTCTAGCAGTATCTAATATACTGCCAACAAGTATACAATGTACGCACGAAGGGTTTCCTATAAATATAAGGCGTAGAACGGCTCGGGGATATTTTGGATTCTTCGTAGTTACTCTAAAATCGAGATCTTATCTCTAAGTTAAGACTTAACCTTAAGTGAAGTAGTTTAACTACTATCTTATTTATTCTATTATATAATCTCCTTCTACCCTTATGATAAAGACCAAACTCTATTCTATTAAACCTAGGGCTATCTATTTCAGATACGGAAAGGGCTAGAAACTTATAAGTAACTAGTTAAGGCAGAGTTATAACGTAAAACGTACCATTAGTTAAGGCAACTCATAACATTAATATATATACTTATATATTTACTTAATTTTTAAATTTACAAACTATTTATTATAGTTTTATAATTTATGTCTACTATTACTATATAATTTAGGCTGTAAATAATGCTAGTATTAAAATTAAATTACTTAAGTTTACTATTATTATATAAGTTATATAACTTATAAGTATTTATAGTATTATAAGTTATAAAACTTTAAAGCTTTTTTATAGCTTTTATATACTTAAAACTTAAAGTAGTATATTATTTAGTTTTTGCTACTAATACTATAATAATATAGTATATAGGTTTTTTTTAATATAGTAAATATATATAAATTTATGTTAAAACTTTAGTAATTACATAAAGTTATATAAATACTTACTAACATAATATTTTAATAATACAAAAATGTAATAAAATAATAGTTTAATTAATTTATTATATAACTAATTTTAAGGAGTTACTTGAAAATAAAAAAATAAGTATTAAAAAATATTTAAAAAACTAAAAAGAATGTTTTTTATATTAATAAATTCTCTACTTATAATTTACTAAATATTAAGTTCTAATAAGTATTTTTAGTACTATTAAGTATTTATTAATACTTATTAACGTTTTTACTACTTATTTTATAATTTATACATAAAATATTATATATTTTCTTTACTATTAGTTTTATTAATTACTTTAATAATATTAGCTAAAATCTTTACTTTTTACTTAGTTTTTTAAAGTATTTGTTTTACTTTTATTATAGTGCTATATTTTTATATATACTTTTTTACTAATAGCTAGTAATTTTTTTTTATTAATTTACTATATTTTAATTATTACTTATAATAAGGCTATATTTATTACTATTTGTAATACTAATTTTTTTAACTATATTTTTTTAACTATTACTTAAGTAGCTATATATATTAACTAGTAAACTTAATAAATAGTATTTAACTATTTAAATAAGTTTTATAAAAATAAAAATAAAAATAAAGTTTTTTTTAACCTAAAATACTAGAAATTTTTATTAAAATAAAAGTATATTTAATTTAATAGTAATAATGTAATAAATATTATTTAAATATATTTATTAAAAAAATAGTTTTCTACTAATTTATTATTATTTATAAGCTTTTTTAATTTATAAGAAAATTTATAGTAAATACTTTAAAAGCATAATAAAAGTATTATAAAAATAAGTAATAAAAATAAAGCTAATAGTACATTTAATAAAAACTTTAATATTTTATAAATATACTTTCTTATAGTAGTAATAGTAGATAGTAATTTATATATAGTATATGCTATTATATAGTTTTATACATAAGTCTAGTTATTCTTATTTAGTAATATTAGGTTGTAGAAGCAAAAGTTTATATAGTTAATAATAAGAGAATTTCTTTTTATAAACTTTAAGAACTAGACAAAGTATTAGCAGCTACTACTATATATTAATTCTTTATATAAGAGTAAGTTATCTAGTAACAAGTTAAATAGAAATTTGGCTTTTATACTTAATAGTACTATATAGTATACACAAATAGCTCTAGGAAAGTATAAGAAGGCAAAGAAGCTACTCTAATAAGTGTTAGAAGTATATGAAAAGGAGCTAAGTGTACAGTACCTATATATGCTAGTAAGCGTAAATAATCTAGCGTTGGTGCTATGAGATTAGAGAAAGTATAAGAAAGCAAAGAAGCTAAACTAGCAGCACTAAAATAAAGTAAGAAGAAGTTAGGCAAATAGCACCTTTATATACTAACAAGCGTAAGCAACCTAGCGGGCGTGTTACAATACTAGGAGAAGTATAAAAAAGTAGAGAAACTAAACTAGCAAGCACTAGAAGGGAGAAAGAAGGAGCTAAAGAAATAGCACCCTAATATGCTAACAAGCGTGAGCAACCTAGCAAGCGTAAATAATCTAGTGTTAGTGCTGCAAGATTAGAGGAAGTATGAAGAAGTAGAAAAGCTAAACCGGCGAGCACTAGAAGGGAGAGAGAAGAAGCTAGGTGTATAGCATCCTTCTACGCTAACGAGCGTAGGCAACCTAGCGATGGTGCTGCAATACCAAGGGGAAGTACGAAGAAGCGAAGAAGCTGAGCTAGCAGGTGCTGGAAGGGAGAGAGAAGGAGCTGGGCGAACAGCACCCAGATACGCTAATAAGCGTGAGCAACCTGGCGGGCGTGCTGCAAGATTAGGGGAAGTACGACGAAGCGGAGAAGCTGAACAGGCGAGTGCTGGAAGGGAGGGAGAACAAGCTTGGAAAAGACCATCCTGACACGCTTACCTCCGTTTACTGCCTTGCTTATCTTCTACACCAGCAGAAGCCCTATAAAGAGGCTTCGGGGCTCTACCAGAGAGCTTGCAACGGCCACAAGCAAAAGCCCGGCTCCCACCACCCGTCAACCATTGCATGCATCAATCACTATTCAACCATGCAAGAAGAGGCAGAGCATGAACGACTGGGACAAAGTGGGACGTCAGCGTACGACGACAGAGTGATGCTCAGAGAAGCCTCTATTCACAGCTGCTTTACTTTACATGACGATAAACTTCAACAAGCAGCAGTCAAACGAACAAGCAAGATTCGATCTACGCGCGCTTGAAGAGAAGAATCGGTAGAAAAGGTATAACGTTTTTAATAAGCGAGTGGGCCACCTTAACCAACCCCCACCACTTCAACAGCTAATAACAACCTACAACCATCAGCTATCATCACCAGAATTGATAGGTAGATGGCTAGCCTCAGCCTCAACCTGTGTACACTTCCTTGCATCATGCCCAGTCTGCCTGCAGCGTCCACAGCGCCTAGGCTGTCGTGGGCCATCAGCTCCACGTCTCTTGCTAGAACCTATTTCTACCTCCATCTACGCATCAACATCAGCCTGAGCTACTATAGCTGCACCTTCTGCCTGTGATAGAGTCCCTAGTCTCTGTATATGCTTCTTTTTGCGCTTCCTACGCTCTGATATGACCTCATTGGCCTGTTGTAGGGTGGCCAGCTGTGAGCGTATTAGGACGCTAGCGTGTACCATCATCAACGCACCCTTCGTGAGCTGGTCTAGTGATTCTAGAATTGACGTAGGTGAGCCATTCTGGTGGTGCTCAATACGTCTACGTAGGTGAGTAGACTGACTGTCTAATTCAGCGACGTTGCTGGGTGTCTGGGGTTCCCATGGAGTCGCCTCTGTTGGCAGCTCAGATGTCTGTAGCCTGACATCTAGCCCAGATAGAACGACGTCTGGGTTAAATGGAATAAGGCCTGTACCTCGAAATCCTCCACGTATATTACTCTCAGTAATTGTGGCTAGATAGGCTGCCTTAAAGAGTGGCAGGAAGTCGAGCTTAGTGATGTGGAAGATGTGATTCCTGACCAGCTTATCACCCTGCTGTCCGTAGGCTTGCTTAAGAGGTCTAAAGCAGCCTACATCAAGAGGCTGTAATAGATGCGACGTGTGTGCTGGCATACAGAGTGTATGAATATTCTTCTCCTTACAGAGCAGCTGAAATTTAAGAGACTCGTGGCTCTCATGGCCGTCCAGAATCAATAGACGATTGACGCCTACAGTCCTATCCTTCGTGTGCTCGTCAAAGTGCTCTAGCCACTCAATACCTATTGCATTTATTGTCCAGCCATTCTCACTTAGTGTGATCTTTGAGCCTGGTAGTAGGTCACTACCCTCATACCAGCAGGATAGGTGGCAGACGCCAGCAAAGATAATGAATGGTGGAATTGGCCAGCCTTGACTATTCATGCCTTGGATAACTGTGACCCATTCCCTATTGCCTGGCTGTATAGTCTTAGGCTGACTACGTCGCTCAGAGCCTGTGACAACTTTAGCAGTTAACGAGACACCCATCTGGAAGCCTGTCTCGTCAAAGTTGTAGGTGTCTTCGTCGGTGATGCCATGCTTTGCCTTGTAGTTACGTACAAGGTTAAACCACGGCTGTATAATAGCAGGATCCTGACAGCGAGCACGCTGATAGTCGTACTTCCTATTATATTTTGTCTCAATTTCCTCAGTCCTCTTGACAAAGTTGTGTGGCCATAGGACGCCGACTGTCAGGTTGGATCGCTCAGCCAGCAGATAGTTAGCCATCTCTCTCACGTAGATGAGCTTAGGCGTGAATCCTCGTGGATCCAGGTCTAAGATGTGTACGACAATAGCTCTCTCTTCTAGCTTCGTGAGTTTCTTTGAATTAGGCTCACAATCGCGTCGTGCAGTGG
>ML994785.1:0-56482 GCA_010093925.1 Zopfia rhizophila CBS 207.26
TCTTAGAATAACTTTTTAGTATTTAGTAATATAATATTCCTCTAAGTAGTATTCTGATTTATATATCTAATAATATTTTTAGCGTATTTACTGTATAATTATTATAGATATTAGCTTCTTACTTTCTATTATCTCTTAATTCTATTATTATCTGAATTTCTAATCTTCTTTCTTAAAGAGTTCTTTTTTTTATTATATTATTTTATAGAATTAGTTAGCCTTTTCTATTAAGCTGGCTTAATATTATCTAATAGCTACTTCTTATATAGTAGTAATTATATTATTAAGTTATTCTACTAAATAATTCTTTATTTGCTAATATAGTATTTTGTATTCTTATCTAAAATAAATATAACTTCTATAGATCTAGTATTATTCCTTTTAGATTTATTATATAATAGTCTTCTTAGTTATCTAGTCCTTAGCTTATTTTACTTAAACTATAGCTATTTTAATTTTTTTTTATATTTTAGTTTAGATATAAGCTCTTTTAATATCTACTTACTATTATTTATAGTCTTTAATAAAATGTTCTTGCTTTTTATATTCTAAATAGGCTTTTTATATATAGCGTTTTATTTATTCCTTAACTTACTTTTCTTACTATTTATTAAAAAATATTTTATTATAATTAATATCTATTTCGTTATATGTCTAGGTGTCTTTTCTATTTCTTTTAGGTATATAAATTAGTAGTCTTTCTTAAACTTTCTTTTCTTATTCTTATTAGTATTAGTAATTATTAATAGTTACTACTTATTTAATAATTTTAAGTAATGTGCTTAGTTGTTTGCCTTTAGAGATTTTATTTTTAATTCTATTTTTTAGTCCTTTATAGTATATTATAACTAATAGTTAGTCTACTTATGTTATGAGTTGCCTTAACTTAACGGTACGTTTTGCGTTAGCAACTCTGCCCTGACTGATTACTTAATAAGTTCTCAGCCCTTTCCGTATCTAGAACAGATAGCCCTAGGTTTAACAGGATAGAGTTTGGTCTTATCGCAAGGTAGGGAGAGGGTATATAATAGATTCAACAAGATAGTGTCAAACTATTTCACTCAAGGTCAAGTCTCAACTTAGAGATAAGATCTCGATTTTAGAGTAACTATGGAGAATCAAAAGTGACCGTGGACCGTCTCCTGCTCCATACTTATAGTAGATCCTCCGTGCGTACATTGTATACCTGTCGGCAGTATGTTGAATACTATCCGAAGAGATAGAGATGTCCGAAGCCCTCTGGCTTTTCTATCTCTTCTATCTGCCAAGCCTTGGCTTGGTCATATAAGCTACTGCTCCCAATCCGCTGGCATAGTTCCGTATTTCTGTCTGCGTTTCTTAGCCCGTACTTTAGCCTACGCCAAAGCGTCCCGTGCTCGCTTGCAATTCTTTCTTTCCAGTTCAAACATACGTTTCCATTCCAGGGCCTCATTAGCTGTTGTCGCCAATTCCCTTAGCTTCTCAGGTACAGCTGTCTTGTTGTTACCGTCCGTAACATTATCCCCCTCTTCTAAGTCTTCGTCCTGGAAGATAGTTTCTTCTTTCTATAGGCAGTATAAAGGCAGCAGGTTTTCTGCTTGGTACTCCAAGCTGTAAGATCCTTAGCTCCCTTTCTTTCCTGCCTAGCTTCCTAATAATGACGCGTCCTGAGTCGTCTCTAATATATTCTTACTATTTAGCTTCTCAGATCCGTGCCGCACCCTGTTACATGCTGACGCCTTATTCAAACTACTCTCACTAAGGTGATGACTGTCTTATGAACCTAAGTTCTAGTCATTACTCAGCCTGTAATGATCATAACGCGAAATGTGACCTAGTTGTCTTATAACTAGAATGGGATCGCCTTGACCGTGATAAGGAAAAACTCCGCCGTCAGCTTAAGAAAGCCTAGGACGAGACTATTAAGACTTGTTGCTGTCTCCTTCTAGTTGACTAAGAGGCTTAGGCTAGAGAGCGCCGTCTCCGTCGTAAGCTTACGAGTATTAATTCTAAAGAGAAGGAAATATTTGACCGAGAGATAGCCTCTATTTATAAGGTCTAAGCTCTTAAAGAGGCGGAAGCTTATTCTTGGGGTCAAGAAGTTCACACACTGTAATCTATAGTGGTGGCTTCTTTCTAACCCGCTTTACCTTCCTTCTTGGGTTTTGAGTGGAATATCTTGTATTCTCTATATACCTTAAACTCGGCTTTGGAGTAAGCCTTTACTATTTCTAGTAATACTAGTCAATTAGCTTTAAACTGTTCTTTAGGTTTCTAATTAGCTCCTAGGTATTACCCTTAGGTCCGTAATTTTTCTATTTAACTAAATATTTCTACTAACGTCTAAACTGTTGGTAGTCTAAAATTTGTTGAACTTCATACTCAGTGGTGTCTTCTTTAAGTTTAAGTTTTATCTATACTTTAGCATTCCGTGGTGCTGGTTCTAGTTTAGAGATATAGAAAACTAGGTAAATTCTCGTATCTTTAGGTAATTGTAGTTCGTAATTTACAGGTCCTATTTGTCGTTTAATCTTGAATGGTCCCAACTTAACGTGATCCAGTTTTCATAATAGTTGTTTTATTTCCAAATTTTTTTTTTTTAAGAAAACCTTATCTCCCTCCCTAAAGGTTAGTCCCTTAACTTTAGATTTGTCCTTAATTTATTTGCTAAGATTACTTTTATGGGTGATTTTTTATGCGATTTCTTTATAAAGTAGTCGTAAGTCCTTAACTTTCCTTCTTACAGATTCTAATACTTTATTTAGTTTCTATGGTTCTTAATAAGCCGTAGGCTCATAACCGTAGTTCGTATAGAATGGTGATTTTCCTATTGTTAATGACTTTGCAGAGTTGTATATAAACTTAACTATCAGTAATAAGTTAATCTAATTGTCTTATGGCTTATTAACATATATTTGTAGGTATTATTCTAGTGTTTAGTTTGTCTATTCTGTCTGTCTATCCGTTTATAGGTGAAATGCTATTAAGAGGCGGTGTTTTACCCCTAGTTACCCTATAAACGTTTTCTAGAATATTAATGTGAATAATTTGTCTCTGTCTGTAATAAATTCTCATGGCATCTTATGTCATGTAATTAAAATCTTAATTAGTAATATTACCAGTTCATCTGCCTTAATTTCCGTATAGGTTGGTTTAAAGTAAGTATACTTTATTAATCTATTAATAATAACTAGTATCATGTCATACTATTAATCTTTTTAGATAGTAATTATTAGTATTCCCGTGATAAAGTCTATTGTAACTGATTTTTATAGTTGGTTTAGTAAAGGTATAGGTTGCATAAGTCTATACTCTTTATATCTTAATGCTTTATTCTTTTTGTATTTGATATATTCTAAAAGAATTCTCCTTACCTTATTTTAAATTCCTGGAATCTAGAAGTGTCTGTTAATCTATTCTATAGTCTTCTTAATTCCTTAGTGTCCATGTATTTCTGCTGAATGTTAGTCTTTAATCAGTTCTATTTATAATTCATCTAGTATATAGATTATTCCTTAGTCTAGATTTTATAATAGTCGTCTATTATTGAATTCCCTTATTCGTTTTTTCTAGGTGTTTTTGATAATAACTATGTGTTTAATATTAATTTATAAGCTTCCTAAGGACCCGTCTTATCTTTACTTAAGTATTATATTATAGATTTCTAGTATATCCCTTATATGGTCTGCTCTTTAGCTGAGTGTGTTAACTACTATATTTTTCTTTCCCACTTTATAAAGTATTTAAAAATCAAATGTGGAAACTAGTTTCTATTATCTAATTTACTATTAATTTAGCTTCTTTATTATTATAAATGCCGTTAGGTTCTTATGATTTGAATATATAATAATTTAGTGTTTAGCTTCTTCTAAGTAGTGTTTCTATTTTTTAAATACTTAAACTATTACTAATAGTTTCTTATTATAGATATTATAATTCAACTCAGTAGTCATAAGTTTATAAGATAGGAAATTTACTAGGTATTTATGCTTATTATTTTGTACTTATAGTAAAATAGCTTTTATAGCTCTGTTTAATATATCTATATATATCTCTATTTAAAGTCATAAATTAAACATCTTTAATATTAGTGGCTTCTAGAATATTTTTTTTAGGATTATAAAAGCTTCGTCTTCCTTAGCTTCCTACTTAAATTATTAGTTCTTTTTAAGTACTTCCGTTAAAGGTGCTGTGATCTTTAAATAGTCTTTAATAAATTATTAGCAAAAGCCCGTAAATCTAAGAAAAGAATAAACTTTTTTTATATTTATTAGTATAGACTATAACAGAACGTCTCTAGCCTTATTTAGGTTAACTACTATTCTATTTCTAGATATTAGGTATTTTAAGAATTTGACTTCTTTCCTATAGAACACACACTTTTCTGTTTAAATATATAGGTTATGTTCCTTAAGCTTTTGTAATACTTTCTTAGTATACTTAATATATTCTTCTAATATTCCATTTATGTATATAAGTATGTTATTAAGGTATACTATTATAAATACGTCTAGGTACTCTCTTAGCACGTAGTTAATAATTGTCTAGAATGTTACTAGTGCGTTCGTAAGTCCAAATGGCATGACTAAGTATTCAAATAATTTATATCTTATCTTTAATATAGTTATCTATTCGTGTCCTTTAACTATTCATATTTTATAGTATCTATTCTTAATATTAAAGAGGCTAAACTATTTAGCTTCTCTGAGTTTATTTATAAGTTCTAATATTAAAGATATAGGGTAATAATTTTTTACTATAGCTTTATTAAGATATCTATAGTTAACACATAACCTTAGTTTACTATTCTTTTTTGGTATGAAGAGTGTTAGTGATACTATAGTGTTCTTACTTTCCTATATATATTCTTTTTTTAAGTTTTTATTCAGGTATCATCGCAATTCTTCTTGTTAGTTAATAAATAATTAATATAATAGTCCTAGTTTTAGATCCGTTCTCTCTTTAAGCGTGATCTTATAATCCTAGTCTTAATATTCTAGTAATTAGTTTTTAGCTTTTTTAAAGAACTATTTCCTAAATTCCCTTTAGTATTCATTTGGCATAATAAACGTAGTATCGTGAAGAGTTATTTTCTTTATTTATATTATAGTCTACATTTATTTATAGTAGTCCTTCCTAGTTCCTATAGACTTTATTTTCTAGTTAATTAATAAATTCTATTATGCTAGCTAGTCTTATCCTAGTATAAAATCCTTACTACTTAAATTTATAATTTTAATACAACGGTTATCTGTGTAACCTGCTGCTTTAATAGTTATATTCTCTATTTCAAAATTAATTAGATTTTCTCTAAATATTACTAGACTATTATTTACGTGTACTACTCTTACAGGTTCTTTTAAAACTTTAGTTAAGATATAGTATCTCTATATCTATTTATTTAATATAAGTATTTTACTAGCCCTGCTATCTATAAGCGCTTGCGTTTAAAAGCTATTAATATATACATCTATATATAGCTTATTTTCATGTCTTTATTTAAGTCGTGTATAATTAAGTGATAATTTTTATATTTTAACCTTAAGTTAACTTTCTAGTAGTATAGTTATTACTTACTAGTTTTCTAGTTTTTTATTAGTTATTAACTCCTAAGTGGTAGTTATTTTCTTAGTGTTTCTTTTTTAAGTCTGTAAATAGAATATTATTAGAATTAATATTATTCTTATAGTAGTATTTTATACTTTTTTCTTACTTTTTCTCTATAATTTTAGTACTTCTATTTTAAGAAATATTCTTTAGTTATCAATTTAGCATGTAGTTCTGTAGCTAACTATCTATTTTAGTAGTATTTAGTTTAGTAATATTAGCATTCTAGTTAGCACTTATCCTAGTTTAATTATTTATATTTCTTATTCTTTGAGTCCTAAAGCTCTTCTTTGGAATCCATGTAAATCAGTTCTTATTATATATTAAGTTCTTATTTCTATACTATTTATTTTAGTACTTATTTTATTACTGGTTCTTTAACTTATATAGCATAAGCTATTTATTTATATTTTTATTTTATATACGTTTTTTCTCTATATATTTAGTACCTTTTTTTATATAGATCTTTCGGCAGCATCGTTATCCTATACTTATAGTATTAGTAAAGTAAGTTTCTTATTAAATTTCTTATTTTAATTTTATTCTAGTTTAGGGTGTCCTACAGGGTGGTAGTAAGTTATATAAATTATAACTAATATAGGTTCTTATCTATAAATCTTATTTATCTATATAGCTAGTTTTTATTTACTGAGTTTTTTATATTACTTGTTACTAGCTATCTATAGTATTTATTAGTATTTATATATCCTGTCTCCTAAAGTAATCTCTTAGTGCCTAGTAATATAATATTTCCTTATATAGTATTCTAATCTATAAATCTAGTAATATCCTTAGCTTACTTATTATCTAATTATTATAGACATTAGCTTCTTGCCTTCTATTATTTCTTAATTTTATTATTATCTGAATTTCTAATCCCCTGCCCTGAAGGGTCCTCTCTTTTGTTAAATTATCTCATAAAACTAGTTAGCTTTTTCTAAGAAGTTAGCTTAATATTATCTAATAATAGCTTCTTATATAATAGTAATTATATTACTAGCTAGTGTTACTAGATAATTCTTAACTTATTAATATAATACTTTGTATTCTTATTTAAGATGTGTATAACTTCCATAAACCTAATATCATTCCTTCTAAATTCGTTATATTATGGTTTCTATTGTTATCTGGTTTTTAGCTGGTTTTATTTAGACTATAGTAATCTTAACTAGCGCCTTAGTTTAGACATAAGCTTATTTAGCATCCACCTTTCATTATTTATAGTCTTTAATAAAGTGTTCTTTTTTTCTATAACTAAGATATACTTTACACGTGTATTAATCCATTTATTTTCTAGTACATTTATCTTATTTTCTTTTATTAATTTATGTGTTCTTGATTAATACGTGATTGATTTCTATTACATTATAAATTCAAGTATTCTTCTTATTTCTTTATAGTGTGTGGATTACTGGTTTAGTGTTATTTTTCTTTTCCTGTTTTCTCTAATACTAATAGTTATTAATAGTCACCGCTTATTTAATGATTTCTAGAAGTATACTAGGTTATTTTTTTTATGAAATTTTATCCTTAATTCTATTCTTTAGTCCTGTATAGTATATCATAACTAATAGTTAGTCTGCTTAATTAAGTTGTGATTAGATTTACTTAAACTCTACTATATAGTTAGCTACTAATATTTATTACTTAAGTTATTAAAGCTTCTAGATTGCTTTTATTTCTTTATTAATTTCTTTAAAGACTATAATCATTTCCTTTTCAAAGCTTTCATAATTTTCGAAGGTTTTTTTAATATTATTATTACAGTTCATGAGTCCTGCTGATTCTAGATTAGGGTTTTCTTTTACTAGATAGTTCCTTACAAGCGGTTTAAACCATTTTATAGCTTTTCTTATTATATTTATACTAGCTACCAGAATCCAGTCTTAGTTAGTTATAAATAAAGATTAATTAAACTAATAGTAAAGGTCTATTATGGCTATAAAGATTTTAAGTTTATTCCTATTACTATTAAACTTTATAGGAGGTTATATTTTTACTGTTTTTCTCCTACTAGTTTTACCTACCGCTACCTGCTATTATAAATTAACTAGAGTGTTATATAACTTTATAATAGCTACTTCTTATTTTTAGATAACTTATTATGTACTTTTACTTTCTTCTAATATACTTTTACTAGTTAATAAAGGTCCTGCTATAACTTCTTCTTCGCTACTACTATTACTTAATAAATAAAGTTCTTATTTATCTTTATAATAAGTTATTATAGACTGTAACTAGAAATTTGTTATTAGAGTCAATCCAACATCCTCTCCTACACTTTAAAGAGTAGTTATAATGTTATAAGTTGCCTTAACTTAATAGTATGTTTTATATTAGTAACTTTACTCTAACTAATTACTTAATAAGTTTTTAGTCTTTTCCGTATCTGGAATAGATAGCTTTAGGTTTAACAGAATAAAGTTTAGTCTTATCACAAGGTAGGGAGAGAGTATATAATAGATTTAATAAAATAATATTAAACTATTTCACTTAAGGTCAAGTCTTAACTTAGAGATAAGATCTTAATTTTAGAGTAACTATAGAGAATTAAAAGTAACTATAGACTGTTTCTTGCTTTATACTTATAGTAGATCCTCCGTGCGTACATTGTATACCTATTAGTAGTATATTAAATACTATTTAAAGAAATAGAAATATCTAAAGCTCTCTAGCTTTTCTATTTCTTTTATTTACTAAGTTTTAGCTTAGTTATATAAGCTACTGCTTCTAATCTACTAGTATAGTTCTATATTTCTATTTGCGTTTCTTAGCCTGTACTTTAGTCTACGCTAAAGCGTCTTATACTTACTTATAATTCTTTCTTTCTAATTTAAATATACGTTTTTATTCTAGAGTCTTATTAGCTATTATTGTTAATTCCCTTAGCTTCTTAAATACAGCTATCTTGTTATTACTATCCGTAATAACTTAGTTAAGTTATAATTAGATTTACTTAAACTTTATAGTGTAGTTAGCTATTAATGTTTATTATTTAAGCTATTAAAGCTTTTAAATTACTTTCATTTCTTTATTAATTTCTCTAAAGACTATAATTATTTCCTTTTTAAAGCTTTTATAGTCTTTAAAGGCTTATTTCGTATTTTTATTATAGTTTATAAATTCTATTACTCTTAGGTTAGTATCTCTGTTAACTAGGTAGTTCCTAGTAAGTAATTTAAATTATCTTATAGCTCTTCCTATTATATTTATACCAGCTACTAAAATCTAATCTTAATTAGTTATAAATAATATTTAATTAAAATAGTAGTAAAGATTTATAGCTGTTATAAAAGTCTTAAGTTTATTTTAGTTACTGTTAAACTTTACTAGAGATTATATTTTTACTATTTCTTTTTTTATAGTTTTTTTTATAGCTATCTGTTATTATAAGTTAACTAAAGTATTACATAATTTCATAATAGCTATTTTTTTATTTTTAAATAATTTATTATGTACTCTTTTATTCTCTAGATGTATTTCTAGTTATAAATAAAAATTCTACTATAACTTCTTCTTCACTACTACTTTTCTTTAACAAATAAAGTTCTTATTTATCTTTATAGTAGGTTATTATAAACTTTATTTAGATAATATAGTATTAGAATCTATTTAATAGCTTCTTTTACTTTCTTAAAATAGTAATTATAATATTACAGGTTACTAACTTACTAATATAATATTAAACTAGTAACTAGTCGTCTAACTAATTATATAATATTAATTAGTTCTTTTATGTCTAAATTAGATAACTTATTAGACTTAATAGAAGTTAATTAAACTTAGTTAAAATAGAAAGAAGTAATACAGTAAGTTAAAATTTAATAAAATAGTATTAAACTATTTTACTTAAGGTATGAATTTTAATTTTAAAGTAACTATAAAAAATTAAAAGCAACTATAAGCTGTTTAATGCTTTATACTTATAATAAATCCTTTATGTATATATTATATACTAATTAAAAGTATATTAAATACTACTAAAAAAGATAAAAGAAGATAAGTCTATACCTATTTTTATCTTCTTTATTTATACTTATCTTTATTATGTTTTTTTATAGTAGGTTATTTAATTTACTTATCTAATTTAGATATTATTCCCTATAGAACTTAAACTTACTTTAGAGTAATTCTATCTGTAAGTTCTGTTTTTACTAGTTTATTTCTATTTTTTAGTATTACTTATATATTTTTTTATACTATACCTTTTATAGTAACGCCTCTTTAGCTGTACTTTTATTTTTATTATAGTCTATAACACTTAATTACAATAAAAAAGCCTTATTAATAAAATAAATTCTTAATTTTACTTTTTATAGTTTTTTATTTTATAAGTAAATAGTAAAAAACACTATTAATATAATACTATTATTAAAAAAAAGCTAGTAAACCGAAATTAGTTTTAGTAATATATTAAGTATAATTTAAAAGTGTAAATTATATAATTTAAAAAGTATAACTATTAACAAAAATTTTTTTTTTTAAAGTATTTTAAAAGTATTTTAAACTACAAAAAAAAATATAGTAAATAAGTATAAAATTTAAAATAATAGTATTTATAATATTAATAAAATAAAATTCTAAAAACTTAATATTAAAATTATTAAAATTATTACTACTTATAATAATATAAAATATTATATATAATTTAGTAATTATAACTAAATTATAGTAATTAAATGTTCTATTTTTATTATAGTTATTTATAAAAACTAAATACTTTAAAAAATAAATAATTACTATTAATAAATAAATTAAATAAATAATTAACTAATTTTATATAACTTAAAAACGTGTTTAAACTAAATACTAAAAAGTATAATATTATTTTACTATAAATATTTAGTTTTTTTTATATATTTTTTAATTTTAAAATATTATAGTATTTAGTTTTATAAAAAAAATATTATTACAGGTTGCTAACTTATTTACGTAATATTAAACTAATAACTAATTATTTAATTAATTATATAATATTAATTAGTTCTCTTATGTCTAAATTAGATAGCTTATTAGACTTAGTAAATAGTAATTATACTTAGTTAAAATAAGAGAAGCAATACAGTAAGTTAAAATTTAATAGAATAGTATTAAACTATATTACTTAAAATATAAATCTTAATTTTAGAGTAACTATAAAGAATTAAAAAGTAATTATAAGCTATTTAATATTTTATACTTATAGTAAATCTTTTATGTATATATTATATACTAATTAGAAGTATATTAGATACTACTAGAAAAGATAAGAGAAAATATTATAAGTTACTAATTTACTAATATAAAGTATACTAGTAATAAGCTGTCTAACTGCTTATATAATACTTAATAGTTCCCTTACTTCTAGATCAGATAGCTTATTAGACTTAGTAGAAGTTAGTTAACTTAGTAAAAAATAAGAAGAAAGTAATACAGTAAGTTAAGATTTAACAGGATAATATTAAACTATATTACTTAAAGTATGAATTTCAATTTTAGAGTAACTATAAAGAATTAAAAGTAATTATAAACTGTCTAATGTCTTATACTTATAGTAAATCCTCCATACGTACATTCTGTACTAGTGTTTAGTATATTAGATACTATTTAAATTATTTAAATTATTAGAGGTGTTGAATACTTTAAATATTCTTAACTACTAAGTATTACGTAGGTAGATGCTTTTAATCTACTAGTATAGTTTTATATTTTTATTCTTACTTTTTAGCTCTTACTTTAGTTTATGCTAACATATTCTATACTTACTTATAGTTCTTTCTTTCTAGCTTAAATATATATTTCTATTTTAAAACTTTATTAGCTGTTATTGTCAGTTCTCTTAGCTCTTTAAGTATAGTTATCTTATTATTACCGTCTTTAATATTATCTCTCTCTTTTAAGTCTTTGTCTTGGAAGATAGTTTTTTTTTTATAAGTAATATAAAGGCAGCAGGTCCTCTGCCTATGTTCTAGATTATAAAACTTTTAACTTTCTTTTCTTTCTATTTAGTTTCTTAATAATATGCTGTCTTAAGTCTGCTTTAATATATACTTACTATTTAACTTCTTAGATTTATAATAAACCTTATTATATACTAACACCCTACTTAAATTGTTCCTGTTGAGGTGATAACTATTTTATAAACTTAAGTTCTAGTTATTACTTAATTTATAACAATCATAACGCAAAGTGCGATCTAATTATTTTATAACTAGAATAGAATTATCTTAACTATAAAAAAAAAAAACTCTACTATTAGCTTAAAAAAGCTGAAAACGACTTTTCTAAGTCCTATTATCTTAAGAAAGAGTATTATTTCTATATCCATTAACTTCATTATAAGCTTACAAAAGTGGATTCAAAAGAGAAAGAGATATTTAATTAAGAGATAACCTTAATTTATAAAATTCATGCTCTTAAAGAGGTAGAAGCTTATTTTTAGAGTTAAGAAACTTATATACTATAATCTATAGTACTAGCTTCCTCTTAATCTGCTTTACTTTTTCTTTCTTTTAGTTTAAATTAGAATACGCTATAGTCGCTCTTTTTATAGAATATAGCTTTTATTAGTTTATCTAATAATACTAGTTAATTAGCTCTAAACTATTTCTTAAATTCTTAATTAGTTTCTATGTATTATCTTTAGGTCTGTAACTTTTTTATTTAATTAGATACTTCTACTAACGTCTAAACTACTAGTAGTCTAAAATTTATTAGATTTTATACTTAATAGTATTTTTCTTAAGTTTGATTCTTATCTGCAGATTTGCATTTAGTAGTACTAGTTCTAGTAATAAAATATAGAAAACTAGGTAAATTCTCGTGTTCTTAAGTAATTATAGTTTATAATTTATAGGTTCTATTTATTTTTTAACCTTAAATAGTCCTAACTTGACGTAATCCAGTTTCCTTAATAGTTGTTTTGTTTCTAAATTTTTTTATAATAGAAAAATTTTATCTCCCTTCTTAAAGATTAGTCTCTTAACTTTAGATTTATCTTTCTATTATTTGCTGAGAACTTCTTTCTAGGTGATTTTTTCTACTATTTCTTAATAAAGTTATTATAACTTCTTAACTTTTATTCTTACTAATTCTAATATCTTGTTTAGAATTCATGGTTCTTGATAAGCTGTAGGCTTATAACTATAATTTATAAAAAATAGTAATTTCCCTATAGTTAATAACTTTACAGAGTTATATATAAACTTAGCTATTAGTAATAAGTTAATCTAATTATCTTATTACTTATTAACATATATTTGTAGATATTATTCTAGTGTCTGATTTGTCCGTTCTGTTTGTCTATCTGTTTATAAGTAAAATACTGTTAAGAGGTGATATTCAGCCCCTAGCTTTCCTATAAACATTTTCTAGAATATTAATGTAAATAATTTGTTTCTATCTATAATAAATTCTTATAGTAATCTATATCATGCTATTAATAGTTTAATGAGTATAGTTACTAATTTATCTACTTTAACTTCTATATATGTTAGTTTAAGGTATATGTACTTTATAAGTTAGTTTATTATAACTAGTATTATATCATACTATTAGTCTCTAAAGGTAGTTATTATTAGTATTCCTGTAATAAAGTCTATTATAACTAATTTCTATAGTAGGTCTAGTAAAGGAATTAGTTACATAAGTCTATATTTTTTATATCTTAATGCTTTATTCTTTCTGTACTTAATACATTCTAATAAAATATCTCTAATCTTTTTTTATATTCCTAGGATTTAAAAATGTCTGTTGATTTATTCTATAGTTTTTTAATTCCCTAATATCCGTGTATTTTAGCTGAGTGTTAATCTTTAATAAGCTTAGTCTATAATATATTTAGTATATAGATTATTCCTTAATCTAGATTCTAATATAGCTGTCTATTATTAAACTTCCTTATTTATTTTTCTTAGGTGTTTTTGACAATGACTACTGTCTTAATATTTATTTATAAGCTTCTTAAGAATCTATTTAGTCTTTACTTTAGTATTGTGTTATAAATTTCTAATATATTTTTTATATAGTCTACTTATTAACTAAGTGCGTTAGCCGCTGTGTTTTCTTTTTCTAACTTATAAAGTATTTAAAAGTTAAACATAGAAACTAGTTCCTACTATCTAACTTATTATTAATTTAATTTCTTTATTATTGTAAATGCCGTTAGATTCTTATAATCTAAATATATAATAATTTAATGCTTAGTTCCTTCTAAGTAATGTTTTTATTTCTTAAATACTTAAACTATTACCAATAGTTTCTTATCATAAATATTATAGTTTAACTTAGTAGTTGTAAGTTTATAAGATAAGAAATCTATTAGATATTTATATTTATTATTCTATACTTGTAGTAAAATAGCTCCTATAGCTCTGTTTAATATATTTATATATATTTCTATTTAAAGTCATAAATCAAACATCTTTAATATTAGTAGTTATTGGAATATTTCTTTTAATATTATGAAAGCGTTTTCTTTGCGTTGTTCCTACTTAAATTATTAATCTTTCTTAAGTAATTCCATTAAAGGTAATGTTATTTTTAAGTAGTTCTTAATAAATTATCTATAGAAACCCGTAAATCCAAGAAAAGAATAAACTTCTTTTATATTTATTAGTGTAGGCTAAGATAGAATATCTTTAGCTTTATTTAAGTTAACTACTATTCTATTTTAGAATATTAAGTATCTTAAGAACTTAATTTCACTCCTATAGAATATATATTTCTCTGTTTAAATATATAACTTGTGTTCCTTAAGCTTCTGTAATACCTTTTTAGTATACTTAATATATTCTTTTAGCATTCCGTTTATGTATATAAGTATATTATTAAGATATGCTATTATAAATACGTCTAGATATTCTCTTAGTATATAATTAATAATTGTCTGGAACATTATTGGTGCGTTTGTGAGTCTTATTAGCATAACTAAGTATTTAAATAATTTATATTTTATTTTAAATACTATTATCTATTCGTGTCCTTTAGTTATTTATATCTAATAATATTTATTTTTAATATTAAAGAGACTAAACTATTTAGCTCCTCTAAGTTTATCTATAAGTTCTAATATTAATAGTATTAGGTAATGATTCTTTATTATGGCTTTATTTAAATATCAGTAGTTAATACATAACTATAGTTTACTATTTTTTTTTAGTATAAAGAGTATTAGTAATGCTATTTTACTTTAACTAGTTTATATATACTCCTTTTATTAATTTTTTTACAAGAATTTCCGTAATTCTTTCTGTTAGTGTATGGGTACTTAATATAATAGTTCTAGTTTTAAATTTATTTCTTTCTTAAGCGTAATTTTATGGTCCTAGTTTTAATATTCTAGTAACTAGTCTTTAGCTTTTTTTAAAGAACTATTCTCTAAATTCTTCTTAATACTTATTTGGTATAATAAACGTGGTATCGTGAAGTATTACTTTCTTTATCTATATTATAGCTTTTATTTATTACTATCTATAGTAGTTATTTCTAATTCCTATAGTTTTTCTTTTCTAATTAATGGTTAGGTTCTATTATGCTAGCTAGTCTCATCCTAAGATAAAATTCTCACTATCTAGATTTATAATTTTAATATAACAGTTATTTATGTAACCTGCTACTTTAATAATCATATTTCTTATTTTAAGATTAATTAGATTTTTTCTAAATATTATTAGACTATTATCTATGTGTTTTACTTATATAGGTTTATCTAAAACTCTAGTTAGTATCTAGTATCTTTATATTTATTTATTTAATATAAGTGTCTTGCTAGCCCCACTATCTATAAGTACTAGTATCTAATTACTATTAATATATATATTTATATATAGCTTATTTTCATATTTCCTTTAGTTTAGTTATATATATATAATTAATATGTTATTTCTAATTTTTAGTTCTTAGCTCTTTAGTAGCTTAGTTATAGTCTACTAGTTTTCTAGTTTTTTATCTACAGTTAACTCCTGAGTGGTAGTTACTTTTTTAGTATTTTCTTTTTAGGTCTGTAAATTAGGCATTTCTAGAGTTAACATACTTCCTTATTAAATATTTTATATATATTTCTAGCTTATTCTCTATAATCCTAACATTTCTATCCTAAGAAATATTCTTGATATGTGAGTTATTTATATGAGTCTGTAGCTAACTATTCTTTTTAATAGTATTTAGCCTAGTATTATTAGCATCCTATCTAGTACTTATTTTATAATAGTTATTTATATTCATCTAAGTTTAGGTCCTATAATTCGTTTTCTAAATCTATATAAACTAGTTTTTATTACAGGTTGAGTTCTTTTTTATTTGCTAATTATTATAATACTTTTCTTATCTTTAGTTCTTTAACATGTATAGCGTGTTTATTCTATATATAGTTCTTTTCTATATAATTAAAAGCTATATATATCTAGTATTTCTTTCTTATTATTCTATTTACAGTGTTATTATCCTGTACTTATAATATTAGTAAAGGGTTTTTTTCTTTCTTTTTATTTTAATTCCATCCTATTTCTAGGTGTCCGATGGGGTGATAGTACGTTATATTAATTATAACTAGTATAAGTATTTATTAATATATCTTATTTATTTATATAGCTAATTCTTGTCTACTTAGCTCTCTATATTATCTATTTCCTGCTAACTATAGTACTTATTAGTATTTATATATTCCATCTCTTAAGGTAACTTTCTAGTGTTTGGTAATATAGTATTTCTTTTAGTAGTACTCTAATTTATATATTTAATAATATCTCTAGCGTACGCGCTGTATAATTATTATAGATATAAATTTTTTACTCTTTATTATCTCTTAATCCTTTCTTTATCTGAACTTCTGATTTTCTTTATAGAATAGTCTATCTTCTTATTCTATAATTTTATAAAATCTTTGTGTTTCTTTCTCGGTTCTTGTGTTGTATTATTAAACTATTATTTCTCATATTATAGCAATTATATCACTAGGTTATTTTATTAGATAATTCTTAACTTATTAATATAAAATTTTATATTCTTATTTAAGATATATATAGCTTTTATAGATTTAGTATTATTCTTTTTAAATTCTTCTTATAATTATTTCTTCTATTATGGTATCTCTTACTTATTTTATTTAGATTATAGTGATTCTAATTTCTTTAGGTGCTTTAGTCTAGACGTAAGCTTTCTTAACCTCTAATTATTATTATTTATAATTTTTAATAAAGTATTCTTATTTTTCGTATTCTAAGCAGGCTTTATGTGTATAGTATTTTATTTATTCTTTAGCTCACTTTTCTTACCTATTTCTAATAAATATTTTCTTAATATTAATGTCTATTAGGTTATAGGTTTAGTTATCTTTCCTATTCTTTTTAGATATATAGATTACTAATCTTTCTTATATCTTTTTCTCCTATTCTTATTGGTACTAATAGTTATTAATAGTTATTACTTATTTAATAATTTTTAATAAGGTACTTAGCTATTTTTCTCTAGAGATTTTATTCTTAATTCTATCTTTCAGTCCTTTATAGTATATCATAACTAGTAGTTAGTCTACTTAGTTAAGTTATAATTAAATTTATTTAAACTCTACTATATAATTAGCTGCTAACGTATATTACTTAAGTTATTAAAGCTTTTAAATTACCTTTATTTTTTTATTAATTTCTCTAAAGACAACAATTATTTCTTGTTTGAAACATTTATAATTTCTAAAGGCTTATTATATATTACTATTATAGTTAGTTAATCCTATTATTTCTAGGTTAAAGTTTTTATTAGCTAGGTAATTTCTTACTAGTAGTTTAAACTATTATATAGCTCTACCTATTATATTTATACCAGCCACTAGAATTTAATCCTAGTTAGTTAGAAATAATTTTTAATTGAAATAATAGTAAAGGTTTATTATTGCTATAAAAGTCTTAAGTTCATCTTAATTACTATTAAACTTCTTAAAAGATTATATTTTTACTATTCCTTTTTTCTAGACTGCTATAGCTTATTACTTGGCTTTAATTTATTATTATAAATTTACTAAAGCGTCACGTAACTTTATGATAGCTATTTTCTATTTTTAAATAACTTATTATACACTCTTCTATTCTCCGGATATACTTCTAGTTATGAATAAAGATTTTATTATAACTTCTTCTTTACTACTACTTTTCTCCGGTAAGTAAAGTTCTTGTTCGTCTTTATAATAGATTATTATAAATATTTAATAATTAGTTATTAGAATTCTATCTAATAGTTCTTTTTATTTTCTTAAGGTGGTAGTTATAATATTATAAGTTACTAACTTACTAATATAAAGTATACTAGTAATAAGCTGTTTAATTGTTTATATAATACTTAGTAGTTCCCTCACTTCCGGATCAGATAGCTTATTAGACTTAGTAGAAGTTAATTAACTTAGTAAAAAGTAAGAAGAAAGTAATATAGTAAATTAAGATTTAATAAGATAGTATTAAACTATATTACTTAAGGTGTAAATCTTAATTTTAGAGTAACTATAAAGAATTAAAAGTAATTGTAAATTATCTAATGTCTTATATTTATAGTAGATCCTCCGTGCGTACATTCTGTACCAGTATTTAGTATATTAAATACCGTTTAAGTTATTTAGGTTATTAGAGGTGCTAAATATTTTAAATATCTTTAACTACTAAGCGTTACATAAGTAAATGCTTTTAATTTACTAGTATAATTTTATATTTTTATTCTTACTTCTTAGCTCTTGCCTTAGCCTGTGCTAACATATCTTATACTTACTTATAGTTCTTTCTTTCTAGTTTAAACATACGTTTCTATTCTAGAGCTTTATTAGTTGTTATCGCTAGTTCTCTTAGCTTTTTAGGTATAGTTACCTTACTATTACTGTCTTTAATAGAAAATAAGTTTAGCTTTAGTTTATACTTACACTCATCTTTTTTATTAGTACTTATTTTCTTTATATTTTATTATAACTAGTTATCTGACTTATTTACTTACTTTAGGTATTATTCTCTATAGAACTTAAACTTACTTTAAAGTAATTCTATTTATAAGTTCTGTTTTCTTTAGTTTACTTTTACTTTCTAGTATTATTTATATATCTCTTTATACTATACCTTTTATAGTAACGTTTTACTATTTATAGTTACTTTATTATTATAGTTTATAATATTATCCCCTTCCTCTAAGCTTTTAGCTTAAAGGTTATTTTTTTTTCTATAGATAGTATAAAGGTAACTAGTTCTTTAAGTAAAAACTAAGATTATAAGAACTTTTTATATCTTTTCTATTCTTCCAATTTCCTAAGGATGACTTGAGCGGAATTATTTTTAAAATAAACTTATTATTTAGTTTAAAGAGTTTAAATACATAACTATCTTATACTATTCTCTTATTCTTATTATTATAATAGTAATTACTGTTATTTAGTAGACTTAGCTTTTAAATAATATTCTAAGTATATTAATTAAAATATAAAATACAATCTCATAATGTTATAGTAAGAGTAGAATTATTTAAATTATAATAAAAAAAGCTATATTAATAGATTAAGAAATTTTATTAAAAATCTTTTAAGGCTTACTGTGTTTATTAAATTAGTTATAAAACATTTAATAATAGCTATTAGACTTAAATTATAAGTTCTAAGCTTATAAATTCTAGCTCTGTTAATAACTAGCTTAAATAGATTCTTAGAAGAAGAAAATATTCCAGCGCGAGCTTACCTCAATTAATAAAGTTTATATAATAGAAAAGAAAAAGTAAAACTATTAGAATTAACTTAGTATATTATAATCTATAATATCTAGTATTACTTTACCTTCCTTTTCTAGTTTTAAGTAGAATGTTTTATATTCTCTATATTTATTAAATATAGTTTTAGAGTAAGTATTTACTACTTTATTTAATAATACTAGCTAATTAGCTTTAAATTATTTTTTAAGTTTCTAACTAGTTTCTACGTGTTATTCTTAGGTCTGTAATTTTTTTATCTAACTAAGTATTTCTACTAACATTTAAATTACTAATAGTCTAATATTTATTAGACTTTATACTTTGTAGTATCTTCTTTAAGTTTAAGTTTTATCTGTAATTTAGCATTTTATAGTGCTAATTCTAGCTATAAAATATAAAAAACTAAGTAAACCCTTATATTCTTAAATAGTTATAGTTTATAATTTATAGGTTTTATTTATTATTTAATTCTGAATAGTCCTAATTTGATGTAATCTAGTTTTCATAATAGTTGTTTTATTTCTAAAAATTTTTATAATAGGAAAATCTTATCCTCTCTCTTAAAAATTAGTCTCTTAACTTTAGACTTATTCTTAATTTATTTACTAAGATTACCTTTATAGGTGATTTTTTGTGTAATTTCTTAATAAAGTTATTATAGTTCCTTAACTTTTATTTTTATAGATTCTAATATCTTATTTAGTTTCTGTAGTTTTTAATAAGCTATAGGCTTATAACTATAGTTTATATAAAATAGTAATTTTCCTATAGTTAATTATTTTACAGAGTTATATATAAACTCAGCTATTAGTAGTAAGTTAATCTAATTATTTTATTATTTATTAACATATATCTATAGATATTATTCTAATATTTAGTTTATCTATTCTATTTATCTATCTGTTTATAGGTAAAATGCTATTAAGAGACAGTATTTAGTCTCTAGCTTCTTAATAAATATTTTTTAGAATATTAACGTGAATAACTTATCTCTGTTTGTAATAAATTCTTATAGTAATCTATATTATATAATTAGTAGCTTAATAAGTATAGTTACTATTTTATTTATTTTAATTTCTATATATATTAGTTTAAAGTATACGTACTTTATAAGTTAGTTTATTATAACTAATATTATATCATACTATTAGCCTTAAAAGGTAGTTATTATTAGTATTTCTATAATAAAATTTATTATAACTAATTCTTATAGTAGGTCTAGTAAAGGAATTAGTTATATAAGTTTATATTTCTTATATCTTAATACCTTATTCTTTTTATACTTAATATATTCTAAAAGAATAGTCCTAACTTTTCTTTATATTCCAGGGATCCAGAAATGTCTGTTAATTTATTCTATAGTTTTCTTAATTCCTTAATATCTATGTATTTTGGCTAAGTGTTAGTTTTTAATAAGTTCTATTTATAATACGTCTAGTATAAAAATAGTTCTAGTTTTATACTATTATAGTTATTTATTATTATATTTTTTAATTTATTTTTACTATGTGTTTTTGATGATGACTATTATTTTAATATCTATTTATAAACTTCCCAAAGATCTGTCTTATTATTACTTAAGTATTATATTATAAATCTTTAGTATATTTTTTATATAGTCTGCTTTTTAACTAAGTGTATTAGCTACTATATTTTCTTTTCCTAATTTATAAAATATTTAAAAGTTAAAAGTAGAAACTAGTTTCTACTATCTAACTTATTATTAATTTAGTTTTTTTATTATTATAAATGCTGTTAGATTTTTGTGATTTAAATAAATAATAATCTAATACTTAGCTTCTTCTAAGTAGTATTTCTATTTCTTAAATACTTAAATTATTATTAATAGTTTTTTATTATAAATATTATAGTTTAACTCGGCAGTTGTAAGCTTATAAGATAAAAAATCTACTAGATATTTTTATTTATTATTTTATATTTATATTAAAATGGCTTTAGTAGCTTTATCTAATGCGTCTATATATATCTCTATTTAAAATCATAAATTAAATATCTTTAATATTAGTAGTTATTAGAATATTTTTTTTTATATTTTAAACGCGTTTTCTTTATGTTATTTTTACTTAAATTATTAATCTTTTTTAAGTAATTCCGTTAAAAGTAATATTAATTTTAAGTAGTCTTTAATAAATTATTAGTAGAATTCTATAAATCTAAGGAAAGAATAAACTTCTTTAGTATTTATTAGTATTAGCTAAAATAGAATATCTTTAGCTTTATCTAAGTCAACTACTATTCCATTTTAGAATACTAAGTATTCTAAGAATTTAACTTCTATTTTATAGAATATATTTTTTTTATTTAAATATATAGTTTATGTTCCTTAAGCTTTTATAGTACCTTCTTAATATACTTAATATATTTTGTTAATATTCTATTTATGTATATAAGCATATTATTAAAATATACTATTATAAATACGTCTAGGTATTCTTTTAGTATATAGTTAATAATTATCTAAAATATAGCTAGTGCGTTAGTAAGTTTAAATAATATAACTAAATATTTAAATAATTTATATCTAGTTTTAAATACTATTAACTACTTATATTCTTTAGTTATTTTTATTTAGTAGTATTTATACTATAGTATAGTCCTATAGGGACTGTTATTTTTAAGTTTATTTAAATTAAGTACTATATAAAGTCTTTATATAAACTATATAGGTTCTCTTATCTTTAGGACTTTATATATATTTTATTTATAGCTTTTATATGTAGCTCTATAAGCTATGTTTTATAATTTACTTTATATTATATACTATTATTACAGTTACTAACCTTATTTATACTCTGTTATTTTTTAATATTATATAGTTTTACTTTTATATATCAGCTCCGTAACTCTTACTAGTCTTATAAAATAAAAATAAATTCCTATAATTTATATAGAAATAACTGTAAAAATAACTAGACTATATTATAGTCTTTTATAGTATTTATAAAAACTAACTATAGTGACTTGCTGCTATCGTAGTAGAGATAATAAATCTTTATAAATAAGTTATAATACTTAAAAAAGTCTATAGCTACTTAAAAAAAAAGTTATAAAAAACTTAAGAGTAGATTATAAACCTACGTGTATAACTATAATCTAAAAGCCTAATATTTACTATCTTTACTGTCTTTACTATTTCTGTTCTTTCTACTATTTTTACTTCTATCTCTATTTCTATCTCTATTACTATTTTTATTAAAACTAAACTGTTTATAACTATTCTTTTTTTATCTACTCTCTTTAAATATTTATCTAACTTTAATAGGTTTAGTAGTAACTAAAATGACTTTTAATACTTTATAGTATAGATTTATATAAAGATGATTATAAATTAAGACTATTTTTCTACTACTGAATCCTATATAGCTTATGTAAATAAATAACTTAAAGATATGCTATATAAGTAAGGTTTTTTGTATATTATTAATAGTATCTATTATTTACTAGACTACTTTATAATACTAGAAATTTTAGAGTGAACTTATAGAGACTTAAATTAAGTCTATAATATCTAATAAAATCTCTTTAAACTCTACTAGAAGAACTAAGAATTTAGTGTCTTTTTAATAGAATTTTAATAATTAGCTTTTAAATTTAGCTTATTTAAAGACTCCCTACTAACCTTTCTAGAGAACGCTGTTTTTAAGGAATTATAGAATATACTACTTTATAATCTATTATTAAACTACTAGTATTATCCGCTAGCTTATTATCTATAAGATCTTAAGAACTATTACTACTATTATAACTTAGTTACTTTTATAAATAGCTATAAGACCTATAATTTCTAGCCTATAACCTAGAAGTATATTATTTTTCTATTAATAGCTGTTTTTACTATTTCTATTACTAAACCTATAGATTTAAGCTACTACTATTAACTAAATTCTTTAAGCTAGGGTTATAAAAAACACTATAAATACTACTACTATAGCTTAAAAAATTATTTTATTACTTACTATCTTTACTCTAATACCTGCTAGTTCTAAAGTATCTTTATTTATATATTATTTAGTTTATTATTTTTATTTCTTATTTATCTCTTTATTTATTTCTATACTCTATTATATTTTTTATTATATAATCTAGTAAAAGTCTTAAGCTATAGCTAAGTTATATTCTAGTTTTAAAACTATACTTCCATAAAATCTCCGCTATTACTGTTTATAAAATATTAATTAAAAAAGAGCTTAATTTATAGTCCTATATTTTTATACTACTTACTAAACTAATTTTTATTATTATTAAATACTTAATATAGTTTACTAGCTATACTGCTACTACCTATAGTCTTATTAATAATAAAACTAAAAAAGACTTTATTAACTAAGGTTAGGCTATTTTTATAAACTTCTAGTTAAAATAGCTAAAAAGACTATTCTACTTTAATATTATAGATAAAACTAAGTTTTATAGTAGATCTATTACCTCGTATATTACTATAAGACTTTATATTAATAACTATACTAAAATAATCTGCCTGTTTGTAACTATCTTAGGGTTATACTCTATTATACTAAAAGTATACTAGCTATAGTATTATAATTCTTAAATTAACTAAGCTATAAACACTCTTATATTTAATAGCTTATTTTATTATAATTATTATAAAATCCTATTTGTTTTAGTATGGACTTATGGGATTATCTCTATTCTATAAAAATTAACTCTTAAATTCTACTGTAACTAGAAGGACTGTAGGAAGCTGTTACGAGTTGCCTTAACTAAACGGTACGTTTCGCGTTAGCAACTCTGCCCTGACTGAATGCTCAACGAGTTCTCAGCCCTTTCCATATCTGGAACAGATAGCCCTAGGTTTAACAGGAGAGAGTTTATGCTTTATCATAAGGTAGGGGGAGGGTGTATAGTAGATTGAACAAGATAGCTGTTACACTATTTCACTCAAGGTCAAGTCTCAACTTAGAGATAAGATCTCGATTTTAGAGTAACTACGAAGAATCCAAAATATCCCCGAGCCGTCCTACGTCTCATATTTATAGGAAACCCTTCGTGCGTATATTGTATACTGGCCGACAGTATGTTAGATACTGTCAGAGGCTGTCAGAGATTCTCCGGGTTTGCCAGAGGTCGCCAGAGCTCGCCGAAGCTCTGTCACCCCGCTCGTCCTCTGTCTGCCAAGTCTTACTCGGTCACGTGAATGATTGCTCCCAATCCATGGGCATGGTTCCGTATTTCTGTCCTCGCTTCTTGGCTCGTACCTTAGCTTATGCCAGCGCGTCCCGCGCCCGCTTGCAGTTCTTCCTTTCAAGCTCAAACATACGTTTCCATTCGAGAGCCTTATTGGCCGTTGTTGCCAGTTCAATCAGCTCCTCGGGTAAAGTTGCCTTACTGTTACCGTCCGTAACAGAAGCTAAATATTTATTTTATATCTCTAAAAGTCTATATTATATATACTTATTATAGCAGCTACTATTTATTTATTATCTTTATAAAGAATATTAAGTAAACTCTTATTATAATTAAGAGTATAAACCTATAAAAGAAGCTCCCGCCTAATATCCGGAAATTTCTATTCTAGTTTTATTAGTTCTTTTTACTAGAAGAAGCTGAAAACTTGTTACTATACTACTTATATAACTATAATATTTAGCTAATAAAAGGAAAAACCCTACTTTTTAGCTATTTATATTTAATATCTTATATAGAGCTATAAGTGCTCTAGGAATAGCTTAATAAAAATCTTTAAAAAGAATTTATTTACTTTAGTAGCTCCCTAACCGTATTTCTAGTCCTATTATAAAAAAGATAAATAAAGGACTCTAATTCTATATTAACTATTATATACTAAATAAAATTATAATAAAGAACTATTATCTATTACTACTAATTAAGAAACTATTAAATAATTTAAAGGGGATATAATACTTCTTTAAGATTAATATTCTATAGGCTTTTAATAATCTTTATATTAAAGCTAGTTAAAAATAACTTATAGTATTCTAGACCTATTTTAGCTTATATAAGATAATAGTAATAATATTTAGGTTAATAAGTACCCCTATAACCTTCTAATAGTATATAAATAATATTTTATAGAAATATTTAGACTGTTTTTATACTATCTATATAAACAATATCCTAGTTTATAACTGTATTTATACTAAATATAAAGAATATTTTTATTTAATACTAAAAAGCCTACAAGAGACAGGCCTACACGTAAAAGTAGAAAAGTATAAATTCTTTATAACTAAAATCTAATTTCTAGGCCTGATTATAGGCTGTGATGGTATTTATATAGATTTAAAAAAAATTAAAATAGTAGCTAGCTAGATAACACTAATCTATATTATAAATATATAGGTGTTTATTAGCTTCGTAAACTTTTACTACTATTTTATATAAGAATTCTTTTATATTACTACTCTATTAGTCCGCCTAACGCGGAAGAATATACTATTTAATTAGAATAATAATTATAAGAAAGTTTTTTAGAAACTAAAAATAGTATGTACTATAGCGTTTATTCTAGTGTTATTTAATTAAAAAAAAAAGTTATTATTAAAATAAACGCCTCTAATTACGTCTCTATAGGAATATTATTATAATATAGAGATAATAGTATTCTATAGCCTGTTATATTCTTCTTAAAAAGTACTTAATAATAAAGTGTAATTATAAGATCTATAATAAGAAACTACTAGTAATTATTTACTATTTTAAAAAATAGTAGCTAGAACTTAAGAGATGCGCCTTACTAATTATAGTAATTATAAATTATTATAATTTAAAGTACTTTATAATAATAAAGTTACTAAACTACTATTAAGCCTGCTAGTCTGAATTTCTATTTTACTTTAACTTTAAGATTATATACTATTTTAGAAAGTAAGGCGTAAAGCTAGACTCTTTAATTAGAAAATTAATTAATTTATTATAAAAAAGAAATAAAAGGCTCTGCTACTAAAGTTAAATTATTTTAAAATAAAAAAACTTAAAATTACTCCCAGCTACTGCCTTACCTGCTATAATTAATTATAAGAAAAAATTAATCCGCTTCTCTAATCTCTTAGAGATTTTTATTTATAGAATTATTATAATAATTTATAACCAGCTCTGCTAACGCGCTGTTAAACTATTATTATCTATTAAATTTATTTCTATTTCTATTTTTATTACTACTATTACTAGATTTACTACTATTTTAGAATTTAAATAAACTAAAAACCTGCTACCGCTAAGGATCTAGACTTTATTCTAAAAAAACTATTATATAAATTTTATAATTAACTTTATACTAACTAACTTATAGAATAGAAACTATAAGAATAAATACCTAATACTAGTTAAGTGTGCTGAGATAGATGGATATTTATAGTATAAAAAAAACTCTATATACCTAATATAAATAAGCTAAAAGCTAAACTACTTTATTTTTACTATAAAAGCCCTATTACTAGTTATATAGGCTATAATAAGATATATAAATTACTATCCCGTAAGTACTACTAGCTCTATATATATAATTTTATTATTTATTAACTCTATAACTACTATATCTACTATTATGCTATTCTGTTAAAAGAAGTTTATTAAAAAGTTTTAAAACTACTACCTATTTTAGACCGTGTTTAAAAGGATATATCTATAGACTTTATTATTTACTTACTATTAAGTAGCTGTTATAATGCTATAATAACTATAACCTACTATTTAATAAAAATAAAGTATTTAATTTTCTGCTAAATAAGCTATAATGTTAAAAATACTATTTATTTATTTTTAATATATATATAAAAGCTCTATAGTTTACTAAGTACTATTCTTTCTAACTGCGGACTTTAGTTTATTTCTAAATTCTAAAAGTATTTAAATTATTAGCTAAAGATTATAACTCTACTATTAACTATATACTATCTTAAGATTAATAGCTAGTTAGAATATATTAATATAGTTCTTAAGTAGTACCTATAGTTATATATTAGCTATTTATAAAATAATTAATTTAAATAGCTATTATTAGCTAAGTTTATTCTAAACTCTATTTACTTAAAAAGTACTATTATTTTTTTATTCTTTATAAATTATGGTTTCTACTTAAGAGTTAGATTTAAACTATTAGCTATTACCCACTCTATATAAAGCTAAGACTTTAAGAAGTTTATAGCTAAGATATAGAGAATTATAAACTACCTATATACTAAACTATTAATTATATAAGTTTATTATAAAAACTAGATAAATATACACTGCCGTTTTGCTTACTTATTCTATATAAAAGATTTTATATAGCTAAATACCTAGAATATTAAGACTCTACGTCCTATAAAGAAACTAGATTAGAAGAATCTAGGCTTATTTTAAGTTATAGAGATTATATTACTATACGCTTACTACCTTAAACTATTAAATAAACTCTATTTTTTTAACATGTTCTATATTAGCTTATTTTGTTTTATTATAACTAATTTATTATTTTACTAGCAGATACCACCCCGTCTGCTAATAGAAATTAATAGTAAGTAAAAGTAATTTATTAAAAAGATTATTAACTTTTATTAAAACCACTATAGCCATAATAGCACTCTATAACTAAAGTATATAGTTAAATAGATTAGATATAATAAGTTAACTAAAACTCCTACTTACTAGATAGAGAATATTATAAACGTAATTTAAGTATTTTACTAGTAGTATTTTAAGGAGCCTAGTTTCTAAGATAACTATAGAGACTACAGCTATAAAAAAAAAGTACTATTATAATATAATTCTATAAAAACTATTATTTCTAAGCTTATTTAAATTAAGTATTATATAAAGTCTTTATACAGACTATACAAGTTCTCTTATCTCTAGAATCTTATATATATTCTATTTATAGCTTTTATATATAGCTTTATAAGCTACGTCTTATAATCTACTTTATATTATATATTATTATTATAGTTACTAACCTCGTCTGTACCCTGTTACTCTTTAATAATTTATTTTTAATATTAAAGAAACTAAACTATTTTACTCTTCTAAGCTTATTTATAAGTTCTAATATTAGAAATATAAAGTAGTAATTTTTTACTATAGTTTTATTAAAATATCTATAGTTAACACATAATTATAGTTTATAATTTTTTTTTTAGTATAAAGAGTGTTGGTAATGCTATTTTGTTTTTACTTATCTAAATATATTCTTTTTTAAGGTTATTATTTAGATATTATTATAGCTCTTCTTATTAATTAATAAATAACTAGTATAATAGTCCTAGTTTCAAATCTGTTTCTTCTTTAAGAGTAATTTTATAGTCTTAGTTTTAGTATTTTAGTAGTTAGTCTTTAGCTTTTTTAAAAAACTATTTTCTAAATTCTTTCTAATATTCTTTTAGTATAATAAATTTAGTCTTATAAAGTATTATTTTCTTTATCTAAATTATTACTTATTATTATTATCATCTATAGTAGTCGTTTCTGATTTCTATGGGTTTTTTTTAATTAATAGTTAGGTTTTATTATACTAGCTAGTCCTATCCTAAAATAAAATTCTTACTATCTAGATTTATAATTTTAATATAGCGGTTATCTTTATAATCTATTACCTAAATAGTTATATTCCTTATTTTAAGATTAATTAGATTTTTTCTAAATGCTATTAGACTATTATTTATATGTTTTACTTATATAGATTTATTTAAAACTCTAGTTAGTATCTAGTATTTTTATATTTATTTATTTAATATTAGTATCTTACTAGCCCTACTGTTTATAAGTGCTAGTATTTATTTACTATTAATATATATATTTACGTATAACTTGTTTTTATATTTCCTTTAGTTTAATTATATGTATATAATTAATATGTTTTTTCTAACCTTTTCTTAGCCCTCTAGTAGCTTAATTATAGTCTACTAGTTTTCTAGTTTTTATATATAGTTAACTCTTAAGTAGTAGTCTTTTCTTTAGTGTTCTTTCTTTAGGTCTATAAATTAAATATTTTTAGAATTAGTATACTATTATAGGTTACTAACTTACTAATATAAATTATACTAATAACTAGCTATTTAACTAATTATATAATACTTTAGTTAGTTCTCTTACTTCCAGATTAGATAGCTTATTAGACTTAATAGAAGTTAATTAACTTAGTAAAAATAGAAGGAAGTGATACGGTAAGTTAAGATTTAATAGAATAATATTAAACTATTTCACTTAAGATATAAATCTTAATTTTAGAGTAATTATAAAGAATTAAAAGTAACTATAAGCTGTTTAATGTTTTATATACATAATAGATCTTTTATACGTATATTATATACTACTTAGAAGTATATTAAATACTGCTAGAGATTATTAGAGCTATTAGAGCTTCTAGTTTCTTCTAATATTTCTAATTACTAAGCTTTTTTATTATGTGATAGGATGCTCTAAATCTTTTTATATAGTTTTATATTTTTATTCTTATTTTTTTACCTGTATCTTAGTCTATGCTAATGTATAGTTTTTCTTTAAATAATTTTCTAAATTCTTTTAAATAATAAAAATTTAAACTTTAAAGTACAATTTTTTTTAATTTAAGCTACGCTTACTTATAATTTTTTCTTTTAAACTTAAATATACGTTTTTATTTTAAAGCTTTATTAGCTATTATTACTAGTTCCTTTAGCTCTTCAGGTATAGTTATTTTTTTAACTAAACTATTAGTTATTCTATTACTATCTATAATACTATTCTTTTTTTCTAAGTCTTTATTTTAGAAGATAGTCTCTTTTTTCTATAAGTAGTATAAAGATAGTAGGTTTTCTACTTTATGTTTTAAACTATAAGACCCTTAATTTCCTTTCTTTCCTGCCTAGTTTTTTAATAATAATATGTTTTAAGTCGTCTCTAATACGTGCTTATTACTTAGCTTTTTAGATTTATAATAAACCTTATTACATGCTAACACCTTACTTAAACTATTCTTATTAAGGTAATAACTATTTTATAAACTTAAGTTCTAGTCATTACTTAACTTATAATAATTATAATATAAAGTATAACTTAATTATTTTACAGCTGAAGTAGGATTATCTTAATTATAATAAAATAAAACTCTATTATTAACTTAAAAAAGCTAAGGAGGATGCTTTTAAGGCTTATTTTTATACCCTCTAACTCTATCATAAACTCGCAAAGGTTAATTTAAAAGAAAAGAAAATATTTAATTAAGAGATAACTTTAATTCATGAAGTTTAAGCTCTTAAAGAAGAAAAAGCTTATTCTTAGGGTTAAGAAATTTATATATTATAATCTATAGTTTAAGCTTTCTTTTAGCCTATTACTTTACTTTTTTTATCCTTTAGTTTTAATTAGAATGTGCTGTAGTTATTTTATTTCTAGAATATAATCTTAAACTAAGCTCTTACTAGCTTATCTAATAGTACTAGTTAATTAGCTTTAAATTATTTCTTAAGTTCCTAATTAGTTTCTACGTGTTATTTTTAGGTTTGTAATTTTTTTATTTAACTAAGTATTTCCACTAACACCTAAACTGCTAGTAGTTTAGAATTTACTAGACTTTATACTTAGTTATATTTTCTTTGAGTTTAAGTCTTGTCTGTAGTTTGGCACTTTATGGTGCTAATTCTAATCTTAAAATATAAAAAACTAAGTAAATTTATATATTCTTAAGTAGTTATAGTTTATAATTTATAAATTCTATTTATTATTTAACCCTGAATAGTCCTAATTTAATGTGATTCAGTTTTTTTAATAGTTGTTTTATTTCTAAATTTTTTTATAATAGGAAAATTTTATCTCTTTCCTTAAAATTAGTTTCTTAATTTTAAATTTATTTTTTTATTATTTGCTGAGGTCTCCTTTCTGAGTAATCTTTCTAATTATTTCTTAATAAAATTATTATAACTTCTTAACTTTTATTCTTATTAATTTTAATATTTTATTTAGTTTTCGTGGTTTTCGATAAGCCGTAGGCTTATAACCATAATTTATAAAGAATAATAATTTTATAGAGTTATATATAAACTTAGCTATTAGTAATAAGTCAATTTAATTATCTTACTATTTATTAATATATATTTATAGATATTATTTTAATGTCTGATTTATTTGTTTTGTTTGTCTATTTATTTATAGATAAAATACTATTAAGAGGCAGTATTCAGCCCCTAGTTTCTCTATAAACGTTTTCTAGAATATTAATGTGAATAATTTATCTCTGTCTATAATAAATTCTTATGGTAATCTATATCATGCTATTAGTAATCTAATAAGTATAATTACTAATTTATCTACTTTTACTTTAGTATATATTAGTTTAAAGTATGTGTATTTTATAAGTTAATTTACTATAACTAATATCATATCATACCATTATCCTTAAAAGGTGGTTGTTATTAGTATTCTTATAATAAAGTTTATTATAACTGATTCTTATAGTTAGTTTAGTAAAGGAATTAGTTATATAAGTCTATATTTCTTATGTTTTAATACTTTATTCTTTTTATACTCAATACATTTTAAAAGAATAGCTCTAACTTTTTTTTATATTCTAGGAATCTAGAAATATCTGTTAATTTATTCTATAGTCTTTTTAATTCCCTAATATCCGTATATTTCAGCTGAGTGTTAATTCTTAATAAGTTTAGTCTATAATATATCTAATATATAAATCGTTTCTTAGTCTAAATTCTATTATAGTTACCTTTTATTAAAATTCTTTATTTATTTCTTTTAGGTGTTTTTAATAATAACTACTATTTTAATATCTATTTATAAGCTTTCTAGAGATCCGTCTAGTCTTTATTTAAGTATTATATTATAAATCTCTAGTATATTCTTTATGTGGTTTGCTTATTAATTAAGTATATCAGCCACTATATTTTCTTTTCCTAATTTATAAAGTATTTAAAAGTTAAAGGTAGAAACTAGTTTCTATTATCTAACCTATTATTAATTTAGCTTCTTTATTATTATAAATGCTGTTAGATTCTTATAATTTGAATATATAATAATCTAGTACTTAGCTCCTTTTAAGTAATATTTTTATTTTTTAAATACTTAAATTATTACTAATAGTTTCTTATTATAAATGTTATAGTTTAACTTAGCTGTTATAAGTTTATAAGATAAGAATTCTACTAAATATTTTTATTTATTATTCTGTATTTATAATAAAATAGCTTTAGTAGCTTTATCTAATGTATTTACATATATCTTTATTTAAAGTCATAAATTAAATATCTTTAATATTAGTAGTTATTAGAATATTTTTTTTAATATTTTGAAAGCATTTTCCTCGCGTTGCTCCCACTTAAATTATTAATCCTTTTTAAGTAATTCTATTAAAAGTAATATAATTTTTAAGTAGTCTTTAATAAATTATTAGCAGAAACCTATGAATCTAAAGAAAGAATAAACTTCTTTTATATTTATTAGTATTAGCTAGGATAGAATATTCTTAGCTTTATCTAGGTTAACTGCTATTCCATTTTAGGATACTATATATCCTAAGAACTTAATTTCTATTCTATAGAATATATTTTTTTTGTTTAAATATATAGCTTGTGTTTTTTAAGCTTTCTTAGTACTTTCTTTATCAGAAAAAAAATTAGTAGTATTTTTATAGTATTTAGTAGTATTTAGTGGCTATTTACGTATTTTGTGCACTTTATTTTATAGCTTATAGTTTTAACTTTAAAGTAGTATTAAAGCCGCTAAACGTAATACTATTTTATAAAATACTATAAAATACGTGATTATATTCTCTAAAGCTTTTATTATTATTTGTGATATTTATATAATTTATTAATTATATATATTTTATAAATTTAACGCTTTATGTTAGGAAAAAAATTGGTGGTATTTTTATAGCATTTTACGCAACCTGCTCTGTAGCTTATAGTCTTAACTTTAAAGTAATATTAAGCTACTAAATATAATATTATCTTATAAGATACTACAAAATGCGTGATTGTATTCTCTAAAGTTTTTATTATAGTTTATAATATTTACATAATTTATTAATTATATGTATTTTATAAATTTAATACTTTCTAAATATACTATATATCTATTTATTATATATATATAGTATGTATACTTCTATCTATATATTAAGCGAGCTTTAACCTGTAATAAGTAGTAATTAACTATAGAAAAACGCAAAATACGTAATACTAGCTCTTTATACTATTAATAAGTTTTATATTAATTATATTTATAATCTACTATATATGCGCACCGCAGTTAACGTATATTATATATTTTAAACTATAATTCTAAATTAGTAGCTACTACTAATTTACTATACAAAGTAATAAAATAGTATATAAGATCTATTTACTTTTTTTTTTTTTTACTATTATTTTTTTTAATTTGCTTAAAGTATTTCCTGTGTTTACTATTTAAACTTATAAATTTTAGTATAACCTATCTATCTTTAGTCCGCATACGGGCCTTTATATTTTCTAAGATATTATTATTTATAATATCTGTATCTATAGTATCCCTAATAAGGATATACTATAGAATATTATTATTAATTACTTTTTTAATTATATTAGTGTTTTAAAAGATTATAAGATGCTCCCAGACAGTAGTAAGATTATAACTATAAAGTATTAAAATTATATTTTTAGTATACTACAGAAAGAGGACCTCGTATATAAGTTAAAAAAATTATAAATATAGAGATAATTAGATATTATTAGAATCCTATTATAATATATTAATTAGCTTATGTATAGTCTATACTGTAGTATATAAAAACAATAAACTACTATAAGTTATAGTAATTAGAAGTGTATATTATTATAAGGTGGTAAAATTAATAAGGTATTTATACTTATATTCTACAGCACAGCTATAAAGCTGTTATTATACTTTAGGTTTAAGTCTTTTAGGTCTTTTATAATATCTTTATAAGAATTATTAATCACTTACTAACTAGATTATATTTATTATAGTATTATGTTTTATATTTTATTAACCTGTTATAGAAGTAGCCTATGTATTTTATTAGCGTGTTTAGGTTTATAGCTTTTTTATATATTCTATAGTCACTCCTAAGTATCTATAATAGTATTTAATAGGTATAAAAGAAATATTATTAGGTCTTATCTATAATTATTATATTAGCCTTAAACTTTAAAGTTACCTTTACTTTACTTTTATATTCTTTAAGGATATACTATATTGCTAGGTAGATTAGCTATATTATATTAGGCATTATTAATACAAAGAGATTAACACTATTTTTATTAAAAGTAAGTAATTTTAAATTAGTATTAAAGAATACACGCTTAATATAGCGTGTGATAATTAGTAACCTAAAATATATTACTTTATATTAGTTTTTATTAGTTATATTAAAATTAATATATATAATACTAACCAGGCCGCCTAGCGTAAAGATATTATTTTTAAGTAATTTATTTATTTTTATTATAATATTAGCCTTTAGCTCTAAATAGTTGTAGCTTTTAGTAATGACTTTATATATTATATTTATTAAGAAAGAATAAAACATGCTAAGCTGGTTATATAACTATAATACTAGTTAGCATATTACTACTAAATTTAGTGGTATTATACTTTATATGTTATTATTTCTAGTATTATATCTAACACTTTACTAGCTACTATATTATAGCTTTTTATAATATCTATTATCTTACTTTATATTCGTATTATTATTATATTTAGGCTACTAATATTTATCTCTAGTTAAAAAAATAAACAGAAGGCTTTAAGAAATAAATCTATTATTATCCGTGTAATAAAATGTAATAATGTGATATAATATATTACCGTATTAGCAGAGTTTAATATCTTTTTAATTTATTATTTATAATTCTTTTATAGCGGTTGTTTATATAAGTAATGCCTTTATTATTTATAGAATATAAATTTACGTGCTATAGTTTTGCTTAGTATTAGTAAGCTTTTATTTAATAAGAATAAAATAGAATACTAAGATAATACTCCTATTAAGGTTAATATTATATTATACTATAGAATATAGTTATGTTAGCTAAATCTATATATTTATACTAGTATAAATTATTATATTAAATATAATATTATCTCCTTCTAAAGCTAGCTCATCTACTGTATGTATTCTCTTATAATTTTATTATCTAATTTATTTATGCGTTTTACTAAGTAAAGGAGGCGTTCTTATACTTAGTAGCTAATTTACTAATAATTAAGTTCAGTATTATATTATACGTCTATTCTAGAGAGTAGATAGTAAATAACTAAGATAAATTAATAAAGCTAATTAGCTCTTATATAGACGCTGCTGCGCTAAGAGGTGCTAGATATTCTATAATTCTACTATTATTATATTTTAGATAATAATATATTTAACTTTAATATTCCACGTTAGCTTTATTACTAAAAGTAGTTAATATACTAGTTTATTAACTATAGATATCTTAAAAGGGTGGCTTTTTAGTTTATATATTATAATCTAAATAGTTTAGCTTACTTTAGTGTAGGTTTATTTTAAATAGGTCTCTTTTAAGTAGTATATAAACAGAATCCATTTCACAATTAATATATATTCTATAACTAGAGTATATAATAATATAAATAATAGAAAGAGATAGGAAAATAGCAGGTATTAAGTTAATATAACCTACTTAGTTTTTTATAATTATAGGAATTTACTGCTAATTAGTGTAATTTCGCGCTACTTATAGGATATTAGTATATATTATAGTAATTTATAATAATGTTAGCTATACATCTCTTTTATTACCTTATAGCCTATAATTACTTTCTTATAAACCTATTAACTTATGTCTTATTTACGTATTCGAAATTTTCGTTATATATAGTATTATATATATTTTAGTTACTATAACTATTTATAAAGAAGGTATCTGTAATACTAATATTTATTAGTATAAAAGAGACTAGTTTTATAATGTGATTAATATTATATATTTAGAGGGCATCTAGCATGCGCTTTGTTTTAATATTAGATAACTTTATATTCTATACTTTTAGTATTCTAGTTTTTACGTTAATCTTACTTTTATTATAGATATAAAGAGTTTCCACTAAAGCCTTAGTGTATACTATATACTTATTATTACTATTAAGTTAGCTTATATTTTAGATTAATAATAGTAGTTAAAACTTTTTTACTTTATAGCCGCAGAGGCTGTTATTTGTTTATTTATATTCTTATACTATTATATTATTATAATAAGACGCGGCTGTATCTGACTACTTTAGTATATAATAAATAAAAACTTTATTAAGCTTATCTAAATTAGATGTATTTCTGTTAAGGTAAATGTAGTAAATAATACTATAATAAATACCTACAGATATTATTAATACCTATCTAGTATTAGTATTAAGTTAATTAATGTTTTAGTTTATTCTCTAGATTTTATTAACTTACTTATGGCATTCTCTTATAAAGGGGACTAGCTTAGATATAAGGCTTATTATCTCTATTCACTACTATATCTCCTTAGCTATATACTAGAAATCTATGTTAATATTTTAGTCTCTAAGTGCTTAAGTATTAAAGCTATTAATATTTTATATATACAAGTAATACGTATATACGTTAATAAGAGAACTTAATTATACTATTTATATTATATCTATCTTATCTGTAGTGTTAATTATAGTAGTTAGCTTCTATAGTTAAAGCTTAGCTTAGATTATTATATTTAAGTATATAGTATTATTATCACGTCAGCATGGTGTGCAGAACTTAACTAATCTATTAACAAAAATAACTAAACTAAAAACTTGATTATTTAAGTGATAAGGCTTATATATATTAATAGAACTAGTTAACACGTTTTATATATAATCCTGCATGTAATCCTACATGTGCCTGCATATACCATTATAATTATATTATACTATCTACTTCTTATAAGTATTCTGCTTATTAGTTTTATAGTAAAATCCCTTTTATAGCTTATAAGCCTACTCTAAATACTCTGTATCTATATTTCTAATTAATCTAAATTTCCGGATTGCTTTTGGATAGTAGGTAATAGTATATAGCTTAGAAATATTAAAGTTTAAAAATCCTGCCTTACTTAGTCAGAATAAAAGAAATATATCTTTAATTTAATTTATTCTATATATTACTGCTTTTATGTACTGAAGTGTTATATCATTATATATTATATACCGTAATAATATAATAAAATTAATAAAGGATTAAATAAATAATATGGTGTCTTTATTATGCTTTAATAAAAAAGCTATAATTAAAACTAATTAATATAATAAAGACTTATATATTTTCCTAGTCTACTGGTAAGTGTTTACCTAATTATTTTATATTATTATATTAATAAACCGTTTTACTTGTGTAAAGTGAGTAGTAAGAAGTATTTTTATAAGTAATAATTACTAGCCATAACTATCTATACACGGAATATTAAGTCTTTGGAATTTTCTAGCTTATATCTCGCATTAGAGAAGATTTTGGATTTAATTTAAAAAATATTCACTAGTAAGGCCTTTAAGCACCTGGTGTAAGAAATTAGATACTATTATTATATAAATATTAGATAGTTTATAGTTCTATACGAAGTTATAGAAAGAACGGATATAATCTTTATTATCTCTATTATAAACTACGTGGTTCTTTTGTTATTTATGTAGCTATATTTATATAGTTTAATATATCTTTAAGGGCTATAGCTATAAGATAGCTGTTATTAAATTATATTATTAATTTAATAGTATATAGTAGACTAAGTAGCTATAGCTATTTTTAATACTTATAAGTATAACTTACTCTTTATAGTTAGCTATAAATATAACTAGAATTAGAAAGTAATATTGAATATACCTATTTATATATTAGAGATGTATTTTTTTCTACTAGTCTTTTCTAATACTTTACACAGTGTTAGTGTTCATATTTAAGTAATAATAGTTTTATTAAGATTTATATTTAAGTATAGTCTTAAGGGCTTTATGTTGTACTACTAGCCTTTTAATATAATTACTAGGTATATATACTAGAAAATATATAAGCAGTAATAAAGCTAGTTAGTTTACTAACTATTAGATACCTAGTTTAATATTTCTAATTATAAAATAGACTAGCTAGGCCTTTTTATTACTAGCATATGCTATTAGTTATATTTTATTACTAGCTAATAAAATTAATACTATAGTTATACTATATAGTAGTTACTTTTATATTTTCTATTACTAGTCTATAGTATAAAGCTTATTATATACTTTTATTTTACTTAATAAGTGTTACCTTATAGGCGAGAAGACTATATCATTCTTAAAAAAAATATAACTAATAAGTAGTAATATTATATATAGTATATTATAATAATATACTAATAGCTGTTAATTATTAATAATAATAGTTATTATTTTCTATTATAGTTAGGTGTTTTTGCTTTAGTTGCGTAGCTATAATAGCTTTTCTCTAACCTTTTTAGTATTCTAGTAAGAGAAATACTTACTATATATTTCTTATAGTTATATATTACTTAGCTATGTGTTAATAGTGTAATCTAATATTTTATAAATTACCTACTATAAAACTTATATATATTCTATCTTGCTATTAAATAGATAGGGTGGTGTAAGTACTTTCTTTAATTTACTATTAGCACATTTAATATATAACATACTATTATATAATACCGTAATATTATTAATAAGTAGTAGATTTTTTTAATTCTATTTTAGAGATTTGCCTGCGGTGCGGCTAGTAACTTCTTTAAATATCTTAATTTAAAAAATATTTATAAATACTTTTATATAAGTTTATTAGTTAGTTTTAGTGTTTACTAAGCTGTATTAATTATTCTAAGTAACTAAGATTTTATCATATCCTAAGTCTACAGTCTGTTCTATTATTTTTTTAATAATATTATTATCTAGAGCTTAAGTAAACGGCTATTTAGTATTCTATTTTAATTTAGCTTTATACTTAGTTAATTAGTATTTTTCTATATCTTAACAGCATGCTAGCACTTCTTTCTTAGTATTTTTAATATAATTAGGTTTATATATATTCTTTATCTAGTTTTATTAACTCTAGTAGTATTACTTATATCAGATTAAACCGCCGGTACTCTTTAATTTAGTTTTATACTAAATATATTATTACTAGATAGTATTTATTTATGAGTTATAGTATATTCTACTATATATTTCCCTAACACTCTACTGTTTATTAGTATTCTACTATTAGTATATTTATAATAATAATAGTCAAAAGGTCCCATTATTCTATGTGGTAAGATATAGTTATAGTAAGTTATTATTAAATTATATAGTAATTAATAATAAATTACCCTGGGGGGGAAAGGGAGAGGGGGGGGGGTAATTTACACTAAAATATATTATTCTATTATAGTATTAAGTTAGCTAGAGCTTAACGCATTAGTAATAATATATTTTTTTTATATCTATAAACCTTTCTTTATACTAGTCTTTATTATTTCTAATATTCTTATTATTATTTATAATAAACTGTACCCCATGATATTGGTATGCCGCTAAACTTAAGTAATATAACTTTATAATAAATCTAAAGAAAAATATATAATTTATTACTAGCCTAGGTATTAATACTAGCTGACTTGACGCTATTAAGCAGATTTTTAAGTAGATTATTATAGAAAAAGGTTTATTATATACTTTATTCTACAGAAAATTAAACATATCACTATATAAAAGGATAATTTAGAAAGTTATCTTTTAAATAGTAGAATATAAAAGAGTACTGAAGTTATAGGTATATAAAATTATATAGAATATATTAGCCTACACATAGTTAAATATATATAAGAAGATAAAGATATAGAAGTAGCTTAGTAATTATATAATTAGTATAGAGAATAAGCACGTACTTAGCGTAAATTTATAAATTATATCTATATATAGCTATATATAAACCTATAGATATAGTCTTAATTAGTTATTAATATTACTCTATAGTTAGTAGCTAGATAGTATAAACTTAGTCTTATATATAAATATAGCTTTAAGTCTAGTAATTATATTTCTTATAACTTAGAAACTACGCACCGTAGAGTACTAGTAGCTTATAAAGATATATATAATTACTAATATAGATTATAACTTAGTCTAGATATAGGCTATTAACGTAGATACTATATTTATATAAAATAATAGAGCGTTAAGGGCTGCCCTGTTTTAGATAATTTATAGTAAAATAAGCTAGATAGTATTTACTACTATCTATAGAGATAGTATATAACTATATACTACTATTATAAGCGTGTTACTAACGTGTATATAGCTCTATTTCTATTATAATATATATTAGATAGACTAGCAGAAAGCAGCTAATTAATAAAATAACTATTATTTTATATAAGATAGTTATTAGAGTTATTACACATATTAAAGTTAAATACTATTACTATAATATATATATAATTACTTTATTTATTAGTATTATTAAACCTTTAGCTGAATGTAGTGTGCTGTATGATATCCTAATCTACTATATTATACCCTAAGTAATAGTAAATTATAGATACTAATTAATAGCTATAATTATAAGCAGCTCTTTATAAGATATATATTTAGTATTCTAGCTACTACTATTATTAATATATATGACTATTATTAGATTATATTTTACCTGCCTTATTGTTTTTTTTACTTATTATATTATCCTAACTAGCTAAGTTTTGGTTATTTTTATTTTAGTCTCTATTTATTTTACTACTTTTATTAATTAGGTTTTTATTTACTTTACTATTATAATTCTAGTTTTTGCTATTACTATTATTCTGATTAGCATTCTGTGTTTTCACGAAGTTAGAGAGATTAATATCGAATTCTAAGTCTAGACTATATAAAATAGAGTTATTATTATGCTTATGTTATTAATAAACCTGCTTTATAACTACACTAACATCAAAAAAAGCTATTAAATAATTATAGTATTTCTTTTTCTTTAACTACTTAAGGTTAATAAATACTTTATTATCTTTACACTATTTAATAATTTTATAGTATATAATGTTTATGAAGAACTTGTCTCTAATATAGTAATTTATAACTACTAGAATATTACTAATAATAATTAAACTTACTTACGGTTTAGTAATTACTAATAAATTTCTAGTTATATCTTAAATAAACTTTAGTAGACTAGTAATGGTAGTATTATAGATTAGGAATTTAACTTAACTACTTTAGATACTATTAACAGTAAAGGCCTGAATTTAGTCGACTTTTAGCATAATTTCCTATTATGTAATACTAAATAGCTAACTATAATACCATTCTACTAAAGCATATAATCTTATAGTATAGATAATAAGCTATATTATATATAAAATAGTAAGGCCAATTTACGCTGGCTTAATACTAAAGTTAATTAGTATTATTACAATACAGAATACGCGCTGCGTATAATTTATGTTATAAATAAACTTATTAAATTTATTTACTTATACTATACTTTTAGTAGATAGGAATATAATAATATAGTTATAATAAAGTCTCTTCTTAAAAAAAGCGGCTGCTAACTTAAATGTGTCTTTATTTCTAATATTAAAACTAATATAAAGCTAGCTGTATAGTAAAACAGTATTTATAAAATATATAATATCTTTAATAAATTAATATTATAGCTAGAATTATATAGCATTTACACTAGCTGACAGTAGACAGCTATATAGGGATACTAACTTTTATTAGTAGAAAGAAGTATTAGTATTTAGACTAAGTATAAACCTAAGCTAATATATATTACTAAGAAAAATCTAAGGTATAGAATTTTTTTTTTAGATATATATATCTCCTATACTGTTTATGTAAGGCCTATTCTATATAAGTCTACTAAAATTACCTAATTTAAACACTTTACTAGCTTTATTATAGAAGATAGAATATAAGATACTAACAGTGTATACACATGTTTATAAAATAATATTAAAAGTTATAAGAATAGTATCTACCTTCTTTGCTAGGTTTATAATTACTATATTAAATAAAAGTATTAAAGTTATTTTATTATTACTTATTATCTTTTTTCTTATTATAAGCTAGTTAAGGTGCTGACGGAACTCAGTATATTTAGCTAAATTAAAGTCTATTTTAGGATATAGATTTCTATTACTATTAGGGACACCTATAAAGTATAGTAATTACTAACTTTTTAATAAATCTATAAACTTAAGACGCTTATTAAAACTAGTAGCGTTACTAGCTTTAAATATATAGTAAATTAGTAAGGCTATACTTAATATATAAGCATTACTATTAACAAGATAATTATTATATATATTATTATTATTATTAATATATTTAGGAGTATTATCTATGCTAGCTGTGGTTTACTATATAATAGTATTTTATTTAAATACTTTAGTCTTAGTTACGCGCATGTGCCGGTGAATGATAATAGAAAACTTTAAAGCTTTATTTTATAACTAGAGTATTTTATAATTAGCAATAAAAGCAGTGCTAATATTCTTAGCTAGTATATTAAGTTAATAATTAAGAAATAAGAGTATTTAGATTCTACAGGAATCCTAATACGGCGCTCTAAGTTAGTATTAGTATTATATTAATATAATTAGTAGTATTAATTTACTAGTGCTCTCTAGACCTTAGACTAGTAAAATACTACTAGTTATATACTTAAGTACCATACAGGCTTATTTCTACTTATTATTTAGAAATAGTAAAATAAACTAGTAGGTATTTTTAATTATAATAATACTATACTTATTAATATCACAAGAGAAGTAGTTAATATATAGAAGATTAAGAAAGTTATTAGCTATAATAATCTAGTGCTTAATTAAAAAGACGCTAATTCTTTACTATATATGTTATAAGGTATTAATTTTTTAAGTTATTTTAACCTTAAGAATATACTCACGTATATAGTATTTTATATTTTAAGACTTAATTAGTATATTACTTAGCTTCTTAATAGTTGTAAATTAATAGCTATCTAAAATATACTCCTGCTTAATATTAAGGGGCGTGGCGAATATTCTGCTTATATAAAATTAAAAAATAAAATAAAAGTAGTCATAACTAGAGCTAAATAGTATTATATTAATAATAATACTCTTTTAGTTAGTAGTACTATCTAAGTCTTCTCTAAAAAAGATTATATTAATAATTAAGTCTATATAAAGACTGAGCTCTAAAGTTATTTAAATAGCTATAAAAAAAACTCTATTACTACCTTCAGGAAAAGTAATAAGATGAAAAATAATAAGTATATAGGAGTTTTAGTTAAGGCCTTTTATACTAGCAACCACTAAGTAGAAGCTAATAGTAAAATATTTAATAAAATAGTTAAACTAATATCTTACTATAATCTAATAGAATAGTTAGGTGTTTATTAAAAGCTATATATCTAGCTAAACGTTAATAGTACACCTGTTTTACTAAAGGAGTAGAAAGTCCTTATATTTTTATTTATCTAAACTAGTATTTAAGTTACTAATAAGACTATTAATCTACTTAGTATTAAGTATAAAGAAGTGGATAATAATCTTTAAGTAAGCCAGTAGCATATCTTAAGTATAATAAATTTACTAAGTATATAGTTTAAAGTTACTATTAATAAAAAAGTATTTACTAAGTAGAGTATGTATACTACTATCAGACTTATCAAAAGCAAAAGTAAATTTAATATAGTATAACTATAATATTATAGTATTTTATAAGAAAATATATTTAAGATGTTTAAGCATTACTAGGCGTAATAAATACTAGGTATTTAGAAAAGCAGCATTAATAGTATTTATATTAATAGTACTATTAATATTTGTGTTTATGAATTGAATAAGTATTATTTTATATACACGGCCGCTACGCGTCTTACTACTCTTATAAAACACTATAAACTTAATATTATATAAAGTAATATATTTATTAACAATCTATATTACGAACTATACTGTAAGTTAATTTTTATTTAGTAAGTTAAGTGTATTATGCGGCTTATCTATCTTAATATTATTATTACTACTCTAGAATTTAATATCCTCTATTTAGTTATTTAATACTTAACGTGAATTAACTAGACTAGAAGATTATCAGAACTGTAAGCTATTATTTATTTTAGTGCTATTTAGAGAAATATTACTAGAGCTTTATTTAGTATTTATAAGCTCTAAAAAAGTAATAACACCACTAGAAACAGTAGTATCTATTATATTAGTTATATTTAAGGTAACTATAATAACTATTATAGGTAGAGCCTTAAACCTACTTATATAATTATTAATAACGTGTTTTATACTTCCATAATTCTTATAGAGTTAGCTGTAATAGGTTGTAATATAGTTAATTAAGCTATAATTTAGGTACACACGTGTTAGTTAGCGGTGCTTTTATACTAGTTTAAAATAATCCTACTTCTTATAACCCTTTATACTATAGTTATGATAGGTGTTTTAAGTATAGTTATGCTTAAAATAGCTAGTTTTATTATAATTATAATAGATTTATAAGGCTTGTTTCTTAGGGCATGCAGCACACACATAGCCCGTTAAGCTATAAATATAGTATTTTAGGGCGTTAACTATAGATATATAGAGGCTATTAAACTCAAGAAGCTAGGCGTTACTAAACTAAGGATTATTATTAATAAGTAAACTAGTATTAGTAATATCTATAGCTAGAGAATGCTTAAAGACTATAACTTTTTTCATAAACTTCTTATAGTTACTAATATAGTTAATATTATGGTTAATAAAATAATCTATAGAAAGATCTATCCTTAATAGTAGAACGTATATTAAGTAAGTTATTTATAATATTCTCTTAGCACACTTAAATCTCTTACTAGATATATAGTATAAAAACTAATTTATTTAATTTATAGGCTAATAAGTCTTTACATCTACAGACTTAGCTAGTATAGGTTTGAGTGATAAGTATAGTAAAACTATCTAGTCTATATAAATAATATCATTAAGTAAAAGTAAGTAAGATTTATAATAGAAAATAAAATTAGTAAATAAAAAAGCCTAAAATTAACTAGTAATTTAAAGTCTTAGTATTACTATATATAGTAGTATGATATATATTAAAGCTAGAAGTAACTAACACACTAATACTTACTACCTATAGTATAATATAGGTTTATAAGGACTATCTTACCTAGCCTACTTTATAGTATAAGTTAGGTAATAATTTAGTACTGTTAAGCTCTTATAGTTTATAATGTAAGCATATAGTATAAAAGACAAGAGACTTAGAAAAGAAAAAATTTAAGTAAATAACTTTAAGTCTTAGTATGCTTTATATAGTACTTAAAGTAAATTAGAATTTAATAGCACATTAAGCGCGCTACACTATTAAATAAGATATTATAAAAGATATTACTTACTTTTATATAATATTATACGTTATATATATCTTAGTAGAATAGGGTAGATAATATAAACAGTTAATAAATACATACTAATAGTATATACTTACTACTATAAATTATAATAAAATACCAATTTATACAGGATTTTGTAATAGAGAGTATATTATATAGGTTTAGGGTATATACTAATTATTATATTTTATATATATACCTCTATTACATTTATATGTTCTTGTTATCATATAAGATACTATATATAATAAGAGATATATAATAGCCAGAAAAAATAATTCTTTTTTTTAGTTATTTAAAGGCTTAGTAGAGGCCGGAAATCTTCTATCACATAAAATAATAATATAAAATAGAGGTCTTTAGTAGTGTAGAAATAAGTAGAGTATATTACTTCTTATAATAAATACTAATAAATAAGTACTAGTTACTTTATATTACTATATATTTTATATATAGATGTTGATGGTTCTATAGACATTAATAGTACATATCTTAACTAACTTTATATAATAACAATAATATTAGAAACGTTCTGTATGTTGTGTTAAAATAAGTAGTTACTTTTCTACTAGAACTCTACCTAATTACAGCTATTCTCATTATTTTGTTATAACTAAGAAGCTTAAATACTAGCGTATATGCCTATTAAAAATATATAAGTTAAATATAAGTATATATAGGTTATACCTAGATTTACTTATATTAAAAACTATAAGAGCTTAGTAGTGCTAGATTGTTATCTAGTTTATATTATAAAACAGACTAGGTAAAGTAGTCTTTATAAATTATAAAATTATAATATAATTTTATTAGTATACTATAATATACCGCACGCTGCTATAAGAGAAAACTAGAGACTTTAAGTTTTAATTCACAAGATCAGCAGGTAACTGCCTGATAATAGTAGTAATTATAATAATAAGAAAATAATAAGAAGTATAGCTTATTATATATTACTTTTACTACAGAAATTACTAGTATATGTGTCTAGATTACGGGTATTATTGCTAATTAAAGTAAATTTATAATATCTTTTTACTACATCTTTTCACTATATTTTTATGTCTTATTATATATTTACTTTTAATAATTTATTTTAATACTTAACACTAGCGCTGTCCTGACTGAACTGTTAACTAATAACTATATCCTTTAATTCAACGTTTATTAATATATTTTTATGTATTCTATTATCGTGTATATGTTGCTGATAAAGTATTATAATAATAACTAGTTTATAAGTAAAGCTACTAAAGTAGTATAAAGTATACCTAAAACTAAATAAAAATATAAAGTTCTCTAAAGGCTTTAGATTAAGTTCTTAGTAGTATAATAACCTAAAGTAAAAGATTATAAGGGTTATACTTAAAATAAAATCTAAGAATACAATCTATTATAATAACTTAGATAATATAAAATGTAAATATGTTATAGAATTTTGTACTAAAATGCCAGAATTTAGCAACGCGCTAGAAAAGTAGAAAATATATATAATTATAAGAATAATAGAAACTACACATATAAATAATATAAGAAGAATATAGAGTAGTTTTTAATCTGTATAGATATAAACTTTAATATTTATATTTTTATTTATAAATCTGTTGCTATCTAAATCTGGTTACTAAGCCTAAATAATATTATTCTATTAGCAGGGTATACCTTAATGAATGAACTTAATTAAATAGTTATTATATAATACTTTATTTTACTTAATTAATTAGGCAGTACACGCACCCGTTAGTAAGAAAAATATTTTAATTAAGATTTAAAATATATATAGGAATAATATATTAGAAGTAATTAAAGTACTTAAGGTTTTATATATCTTATCTAAAAGTAAATAAATTACTTTATTAAAGAAGCTAAGAAAGAAATTAGAGGTTTATAAGAAGTTTTATTATATAAATATACTTAAAAATAGTATTTACCTAGCGTTGTGGAAGTATGAGCATTTTATTATTTAAAGTAACACTAACCTAAACACAGCCCTTAACTAGATAGTAAGAAATAGTATATAGACTGTAATACTTATAACGCTATTATTATCTCTAAATATCTATTTTATAAATATTATTAAGATATAACTTTTTATTTCTATAATATAACTTATGCCCCAAACCTATAAAGGAAGTAGTAGAAAGTGTAAAATAGTAATATATATTAACAATAATAGTAGCAATAATAAACTATTTTTATATAAATAAGAGATAAAATAAACAGTTCTATATTATTTACTATTAAGAGATAATAGGGAAGAGGAGGTTTACTCTAATAAATATTCTAAAAATAAATCTATATTAACTAATAGTAATATAGATAATAATAAAGTAGATAATAATAGTATATATATGTCTAGTAATTTTAATTCTAGTCTTAGTAGTAAAGAAGAGAATAATACTTTAGATAATAGAGACAGTAATAACGATAAGGCAAATAATAATAACAAAGAATATAATATCCTAAATAACGATTTTAATTACTAGGATATTAATATAGATGAGTTATATAAGCTTAATAAGTAAAAAATTTTCGCATTCTTTTATTAAGCTAGTTTAGATAATTTAGATAGCCTTTTTATTTATATATAAGAAGTAGACTTAAAGCTTATCTATAGATACTTTCTATTTATTAATCTTAAAACACTTATAGAGACAGATCTAATTAAGATTCTAAACTAGAGTTTTAATATTAACTTTAAAATTAGCTTATACCAGCTAGTATTTATAGTTTAGGCATTTATATAAGAGAGGACTATAATAGAAGGTAATATTAATATAGATTTATCTAACTTAAAAAAGATAATAATATTAATCGCTTTTTATTTTATAAACTATTTTTATTATTAGAATATAATAAATATAGAGTGAGCTAGAGCACGTTAGGACTAGTCTCTTTACTTATTTAAATTATAGCTACTTAATATAACATGCCTAAGCACAAAACTATAATTACTTATATATTATTATAAGTAATATAATAGGGATCTTTATTTTATTAAGCTATAGTAAAATATTATAGTTATTATTACACCTAATCTTAGTCTACCTAGTTTCTGGAATGATATTAGACGTATGCTGAAAAATAGCGTAATTATATAATACTTTTTTCCACCTTAAATTATAATCTATACGCCTAGTTTTAATATTAATAAGCTCTTTAGTAAATTAATACTAGATAAATTAGTAAAGATCTATAAGAACATTAACTAGTCTAATAAAGAATAATATAAAAAAGAGAATTAAATATTTATGGTTAGTAAGAATATATAAACATATTTATAAAGTAAAGCTATATTTATAGGATTATATATTAAAGAGTGTAATGCTATGCTAATAAAAGCGTTATAATATTCTACCTACTTTATAATAGTTATAACGTGAGGTTATATTAAGTTATAACTAAAAAATAAGTTAACTTATACACAACAGACTATTTAGTTATGTCTTAAAAAAAAGAATTCTATAGTTAAACACATCTATTAGCCTATTATATAGGTTAGATGTATATTCTAAAACAAGTACTATCTAAATATAAGTAGTAATATTATAATAAACTTTATTAAAAATACCGTTAAGGAATATTATAGGGTATATAATTATAATCCTACTATATAGAGTACATCTAGCATACTTGAGAATAGTAACTTAATATAGCTACTAAGATTTATTTTAACCAGACTAAAGCATAACTAATAGGCTTAGATTAAGAAAAAAAGTCTATTCAGGATTCTACATAAGCTCATAGATAATAATATTAAGATAAAAACAAAAGAGTTTAGTTATCTTTATAAGAAGATAAAAACTAATCTATATACTATAATATAGGACTCTAAATACAGCAAACTAGCTGTATTTATCTATAGAGTAATACTAATATTTTAAATACGTAAAGAAGAATTAACATATTAGTTTAATAGCAAGCTAGTTATTTTAAAGGTTAGTATTTTTAAGCTTAATACTATATATATTAAGCCCACTTAGGATAAAGCGGCTATTATTAGAAGACTAAAGAAAAAAGTTAAAATAGAAAATAAGCGCAAATATGCTGAGCTTATAGATAAATAGAAAATAAACAAAAAAAACCTAAGTTTAAAACCTAGTAGGTTTAGTATTACTACCTTAGAATCCTATCATACTGTAAAGGCGGTAGTAATTATAGTTTAAATAATTAAGTACTAAAATAATAACACGTTTTTAGTTATAAAAGGTTAATAAAGTTACTTAACTATAGACGTACTTATTAGAGAGTAAGTTAACAAACTATAGAGTGTATTCTTTACTATAATTTTTAATAACTAGTTTAGACCTAACGTGAAGTTTAAGGCCGCTTTTACTATATATACTAATATTAAGAAGCAGAAGAGAAGAGACGGCTTATAGTATAAAATTCTTATTATAACTTATAACTCTCTTATATTAGCTACTTGGAAAAATAGACTCTATTATATATATATAGCAATAGATCCGTTCTCTGCTACGTAGTTAGTATAAATAATAATAAAAAAAATAAAGTTCTATAACTATTTAAAAATAATGACTCTAGATAGATTTTATTTTATATTTTTATATTAGTTATACTAGCGTTGTATGTATAGTATATAAATTATACTATTATAATAAAACTAAACTATAAGTATATAGAGATTAAGTAAATGTTTACTAGAATAGACTAGTAAGAATAGACGGAACTGTATTACTATAGTTATATCTTAGTTAACAGTAAGTCTAGTATTAAATAAAGAATAGTAAAGTTAACAGAATTTACTAAGATAATATAAAAGTTAGTATATAGTAATAAGAAGGACGTAGATATAGTAATAGTACTAGATAAATATAAATCTATATTCCTAGAAGTATAGATAGTGTATATATTCTACTAAGTATTTTAAAGATTTAATTTTAAGGGGTTATTATAAAAAGAGGTAATAAGATAATAGTTATACCTTATATAGTATTATTACTAGTATTCTATAACTACCGTAAGTTGCTTATATACTACCTAAGTAATATATATCTTAGTAAATTCCATATAGTAAAGTAGTATATATAATAATAAAGTAAATTAAAAACTCTATAGTCTTATATTAGTTTAATATAACCTTACTATATATATTAGCTACTGTCTGTACTTTACTAAAGTTTATATATATTATAATATTTTATAGTATTTTATAGTATCTTACTGTATACTTATACTTGAAGTTGTAATTAGCTGTAGTTTATAGTAGAGTTATAAATAGAGTCACGTTTAGCAGCTAAATACTACTAAATACTTAAATAAAGTTATAATTAGCTATAGTTTGTAGTAGAGTTATAAGTGGAGTCACGTTTAGCAGCTAAATACCGCTAAATACTTGAAAATACCAGAAATGCTAGAATAGCATGAACACAAAATTCTTAGCCACGAATTTTTTTCCTGATGTTAGTATACTTAATATATTCTTTTAGCATTCCGTTTATATATATAAGCATGTTATTAAGATATGCTATTATAAATACGTTTAGGTATTTTCTTAGTATATAGTTAATAATTATCTAGAATGTCACTGGTGCATTGGTGAGTTTAAATAATATAATAAAATATTTAAATAATTTATATTTTATTTTAAATACTATTATCTACTCGTGTTTTTCGGCTATTTATATATAGTAGTATTTATTTTTAATATTAAAGAGACTAAACTATTTAGCTTCTCTAAGTTTATTTATAAGTTCTAATATTAGTAATATAAAATAATAATTCTTTACTATAGCTTTATTAAGATGTTTATAATTAATATATAATTATAGCTTACTATTTTTTTTTAGTATAAAGAGTATTAGTAATACTATTTTGCTTTTACTTATTTAAATATATATTTTTTTAGATTATTATTTAGATACTGTTGTAACTCTTTTTATTAATTAATAGATAGCTAGTATAGTAGTTCTGATTTTAAATCTATTTCTTTCTTAAATATAATTTTATAATCTTAGTTCTAGTATTCTAGTAATTAGTCTTTAGCTTTTTTAAAGAACTATTTTCTAAATTCCTTCTAGTATTCTTTTAGTATAATGAATTTAGTATTATAAAGTATTAATTTCTTTATTTATATTATTACCTATTATTACTATCTATAGTAGTTGTTTCTAATTCTTATAATTTTTCTTTTCTAATTAATAGTTAGGTTCTATCATGCTAGCTAGTCCTATCCTAGGATAAAATCCTTACTATCTAGATTTATAATTTTAATATAACAGTTATCTCTGTAACCTATTACTTAAATAGTTATATTCCTTATTTTAAGATTAATTAGACTTTTTCTAAATATTGCTGGATTATTATCTATATATCTTACTTATACAGGTTTATTTAAAACTTTAGTTAGTATTTAGTATCTTTATATTTATTTATTTAATATAAGTGTCTTGCTAGCTCCACTATTTATAAGTGCTAGTATTTAATTACTATTAATATATATATCCACATATAGCTTATTTTCATGTCTTTTTTAGTTTAGTTATATATATATAATTAATATGTTTCTTCTAATCTTTTCTTAGCTCTCTAGTAGTTTAGTTATAGTCTATTAGTTTTTTAGTTTTTTATTTATAGCTAACTTTTAAGTGGTAGTTACTTCTTTAGTGTTTTCTCTTTAAGTCTATAAATTAAGTATTTTTAAAGTTAATATACTTTTTTATTAAGTATTTTATATATGTCTTTAGCCTATTTTCTATAATCCTAATATTTCTATTCTAAAAAACATTCTTAATATGTGAGTTTCTTATGTGATTCTGTAGCTAACTATTCTTCTTAATAGTATTTAGTTTAATATAATTAATATCCTATCTAGTACTTATCCTATAATAATTACTTATATTAATTTGAACTTAGATTTTATAGTTTTTCTTTTAAGTCTATATAAACTAGTTCTTATTATAGATTAAGTTTTTTTTTATTTACTAGTTATTATAATATTTTTTTTATCTTTAGTCCCTTAATATATATAGCGTGTTTATTTTATCTATAGTTTATTCCTATATAATCTAGTATTATATATATTTAATATTTTTATTTTATTACTCTATCTGTAGTGTTATTGTTTTGTATTTATAAAATTAATAAAAAGTTCTCTTCTTTCTTTCTATTCTAATCCTATTCTAGTTTAGAATATCTAATAGGGTAATAGTATATTATATTAGTCATAACCTATATAGGTATTAATTTATAAATTTTATTTATTTATATAGCTAATTTTTGTTTACTTAGTTTTTTATATTATTTATTCTCTGCTAACTATAGCGCTTATTAGTATTTATATATTCTATCTTTTAAAGTAATTTCCTAGTGTTTAGTAATATAGTATTTTTTTTAGTAGTATTTTAATCTATATATCTAACAGTATCCCTAGTATACTTATTATATAATTATTATAGATATAAGTTCCTTTTCTTTTTCTATTTCTTAATTTCTTTTTTATCTGAATTTTTGGTTTTCTTTTCGGAAGAATCCGCCTTCCTGTTTTATAATCTTATAGAATTATTATGTTTTTTTTTTGTTTTAGTATTATATTATTAAACTACTACTTTCTATATTATAGTAATTATATTATTAAATTATCCTACTAAATAATTTTTAATTTGCTAATATAGTATTTTATATTCTTATTTAAGATATATATGACTTCTGTAAATCTAGTATTACTCTTTCTAAATTTATTATATAATAGTTTCTTATATTATTATGTCTTATGCCTGTTCTATTTAGACTATAGTTATTTTAATTTTTTTTAGTATCTTAATCTAAACATAAGCCTTCTTAATATCTAATTATTATTATTTATAGTTTTTAATAAAGTGTTTTTGTTTCCTATATTCTAAGTAGACTTTATGTGTATAGTATTTTATTTATTTTTTAACTCACTTCCCTTACCCTTTTCTAATAAATGTTTATTTGATGTTGATGTTTATTTTATTATAAATTTAGTTATTTTTTTTATTTTTTTTAGGTATATAAATTACTGATCTTCCGCATACTTTTTTCTCTTACTTTTATTAGTACTAGTAATTATTAATAGTTACTATTTATTTAATAATTTTTAGTAAAGTGCTTGGCTGTTTTCTTTTAAAGATTTTATTTTTAATTCTATCTTTTAGTCCTTTATAGTATATTATAACTAGTAGTTAGTTTACTTAATTAAGTTATAATTAGATTTATTTAAACTCTACTATATAATTAGCTGCTAATATTTATTACTTAAGTTATTAAAGCTTTTAAATTACTTTAGTCTCCTTATTAATTTCTCTAAAGATAATAATTATTTCTTATTTAAAGTATTTATAATTTTTAAAGGCTTTTTATATATTACTATTATAGTTTACTAATCCTACTATTCCTAGATTAGGGTCTCTATTAACTAAGTAGTTTCTTATTAATAGTTTAAACTATTATATAACTCTATTTATTATATTTATACTAGCTATTAAGATCTAGTTTTAATTAGTTAGAAATAATTTTTAATTAAAGTAATAGTATAGGTTTATTACTACTATAAAGATTTTAAGTTTATTTTAATTACTATTAAATTTCTTAGGAGGCTGTATCTTTACTATTTTTTCTCTTTAATTTATTCTAACTTATTATTATAGGTTTATTAAGGTGTTACGTAACTTTATAATAGCTATTTTTTATTCTTAAATAATTTATTATATATTCTTAGTTTCTCTGGATGTACTTTTAGTTGTAAATAAAGATTCTATTATAACTTCTTTTTTACTATTACTTTTTTTCAACAAATAAAGTTCCTGTTTATCTTTGTAGTAGGTTATTATAAACTCTTAATAATTAATTATTAGAATCTATCTAACTGCTTTTTTTTATTTTTTTGAGATGGTAATTATAATATTATAAGTTACTAACTTACTAACGTAAATTATACTAGTAACTAGCTATCTAACTAATTATATAATACTTTAGTTAGTTCCCTTACTTTTAAATTAGATAGCTTATTAGACTTAGTAAAAGTTAATTAACTCAGTAAAAATAAGAGAAAGTAATATAGTAAGTTAAGATTTAATAAAATAGTATTAAACTATTTCACTTAAAGTGTAAATTTTAATTTTAGAGTAATTATAAAGAATTAAAAGTAACTATAAGTTATTTAATGTCTTATACTTATAGTAAATCCTCCGTACGTATATTATATACTATTTAGAAGTATATTAGATACTATTAAAGGCTATTAAAGCTATTAGAGCTTCTAGTTTTTTCTAATATCTCTAACTACTAAGTCTTCTTATTATGTAACAGAATGCTCTGAATCTTTTTATATAGTTTTATATTTTTATTTTTACTTTTTTGCTTGTATCTTAGCCTATACTAATATATCCTATATTTACTTATAATTCTTTCTTTTAAGCTTAAATATATGTTTTTATTTTAGAGCTTTATTAGCTATTATTACTAGTTCCTTTAGCTCTTTAAGTATAGTTATTTTTCTAACTAAATTATTAGTCATCCTATTACCATCCGTAATATATACTTTTTTATTAAGTATTTTATATATGTTTTTAGCTTATTCTTTATAATCCTCACATTTCTATTTTAAGAAATATTCTTAATATATAAGTTTTTTATGCAATTCTGTGGCTAGTTATTTCTCTTAGTAGTATTTAATTTAGTATAATTAATATTCTAGCTAGTATTTATCTCATAATAGCTATTTATATTAGTTTGAATTTAAATTCTATAATTTATTTTTTAAGTCCGTGTAGACTAATTCCTGTTATAAGTTAAGTTCTTTTTTATTTACTAGTTATTATAATACTTTCTTTATTCTTAGTTTTTTAACATGTATAGTGTGTTTACTCTATTTATAATTTATTCCCATATAATCTAATACTATATATATTTAGTATTCTTTTTTTATTATTCTGTTTACGGTATTATTGTTTTGTATTTATAAAATTAGTAAAAAGTTTTTTTTTTATTTTATTTTTTTTAATCCTATCCTAGCTTTAGATGTCTGACGGGGTGATAATATATTATATAAATAATAACTAATATAGGCATTTATTTATAAATCTTATTTATTTATATAGCTAATTTTTATTTAATTAACTCTTTATATTACTTATTTTCTATTAACTATAGTACTTATTAGTATTTATATATTCTATCTCCTAGAGTAATTTTTTAGTATTTAGTAATATAATATTCCCTTAAATAATACTCTAATTTATTATTATGAGTTGCTTTAATTTAATGGTATGTTTTATATTAGTAACTCTACCCTAATTAATTACTTAATAAGTTTTTAATTCTTTCTGTATTTGGAATAGATAGCTCTAGGTTTAATAAAATAGAGTTTATACTTTATTACAAGATAAGAAGAGAGTATATAATAGATTTAATAAAATAATTATCAAACTAATTCACTCAAGTTCAAGTCTTAACTTAGAGAGAAGATCTTGATTTTAGAGTAACTATAAAGAATTATAAATATCCCTAAGCCGTTTATGTCTTATATTTATAGGAAACCCTTCATGCGTATATTATATACCTGCCGGCAGTATATTAAATACTGCTAGAGAAGATAATAAAGATAAGTCTAGTATTAGTATTATTTCTTTTATTAGTACTTATCTGCTAAGTCTCTCTTCATTAGGAAAAAAATTCGTGGCTAAGAATTTTGTGTTCCTGCTATTCTAGCATTTCCGGCATTTTCAAGCATTTAGTAGTATTTGGCTGCTAAATGCGACTCCACCCATGACTTTGCTGCAAACTACGGCTAATTGCAACTTTATTCAAGCATTTAGCAGTATTTAGCTGCTAAACGCTTCTCTACTCATGACTCTGCTGCAAACTGCAGCTAATTGCAACTTCAACTTAAAGTTG
>ML994786.1:0-55260 GCA_010093925.1 Zopfia rhizophila CBS 207.26
AAAGTAGCTCAATACAAGTCTAGATACACGTTAGTAAATAGATTAGTAAAGGACTTAGTAAACCTAAATATTAGCTTAGTATAAATATATAAAGAAAGGAGGATAGAGAGAAGAAAATTCTGTTAAAGCTAAATAAAAAACTAAGTTTAGCTCTTTATATATAAAGAAACTTAGTATATATAAATAGAAAATAGTAACTTTACAAGCTTACAGCGCCCATAGATATTAGTAATAAATTTTAGAAAGTAAATAGGCAAAAACTAGACTATTATACAAGTAAAATAGTATAGAATTTAGAAAGAGAGTATAGTATATTATAGTATTTAATAGCATTTTATAGTATCTTACTATATACTTATAGTTAAAGTTATAATTAGCAGTACTTTCTAGTAAAAGAGTTATAAAAAAAGTCGCGTTTAACAGCTAAATACTATTAAATACTTAAATAAAGTTATAATTAGCTGTACTTTGTAGTAGAGTTATAGAAGAAGTCATGTTTAACAGCTAAATACTACTAAATACTTAAAAATACCGGAAATGCTAGAATAGCACGAATATAAAATTCTTAGCTATAAAAATTTTTTCTTAATATTAGTTTTATACTAGCATATAAGCTCTTACTTAAACGCTTTATTTATATATATTTTTTTTTTTTTTATATAATATTTTGAATTATTACTTAGTACTATATGTAGTAATTAATTAATATTTTTTTTTTAAGTTCTTAACCTCCTACACATAGCACTCTTATAATAATAGTTAAAAAAAAAAATTAATAAAAAAAACTATTAATAAAAAATTTTTTTTTTTTACATTTTATTATTATTAGTTTTTTAGCTTCTAATTATTATAATAACTATTTATAATATTTTATAAAGTTTTTTATAAAAACCTTTTTATAATTTTTTTTTATATTATATGTTTATATATTAGCTTTATACTAGTTTATAAGTTTTTACTTAAATACTTTATGTTATAACTTATTTTATTTCTTTTTTTAATATAATATTTTAAATTATTATTTAGTACTATACTTAGTAATTAATTAATACTTTTTTTATATTTAACTTTCTACTTGTAATACTATTATAATATTATATTATATTTACAAACTTTTTATAATAAATAACTTAAACTTACTTTTAAACTTATAACTTTAAAAACAAGTAATAAATTATTTATAAATACTTTAGTAAAATAAAAAAACTTAATATTAAAAAAGCATAAAAGTGTTTTATAATAAGTTTAATAAAATAAAGTAAGTATTTATATATTTAGTTTTTATTATTATGATTTTTTATTAAAAAAAGTTTAGCTCTTATTACTAGTTTATTTAAAAATAGCTTAAATTTTATAACTTTAACTTTATTTATAACTATAACTAGTACCTATTTTTAAGTTTTTTAAGTTATAATTAAAAACGTAAAATTAACTATTATACTAAAACTTACTATAATACTAATAATAATAAAATTTAATTAAGTACTTAACTTTTTAATATTTACTAAAAAATAATAAAATTTATATATTTTTATTAAAAAAACTTTATTATAAGCTTAAAGTAATACTAACTAGTGTTTTATTAAATACTTTTAACTTTTATATATATGTATTTAAAACTTAAAAAATACTTAATAATACTTATAAACTTTTTTATAAATAAGTATATATACTTAGTAATACAATTAATTATTTTTATAAACTATATATAAAAACTTAAATAAAAAACTTATCATTTTAAGTAAACTTAATTTATTTTATTAAAAGTAAAAAGTTTATTATTTATTTTACTAAATTTTGTAAACTAGCTACTAATACTAAATTAAATAAAATTAGCTTAATTATAAAATTAAAAAAATTACTAAATAATTTTTATTAAATAATAGTAAGTATTATTATTTTTATTTTTATATTAATTTAGGTAATAGTATGCTATACAGACCTTTTATAAACTTAATTACATAAAAGAAAATCTATTATAGGGTATATGGCCTCTACTTTTAAGAAAAATAATTTCTATTTCTTTTGTTTATTATATATAGCCTATTTTCTTTCTGCTTGTAGTACCTTTTATGGAGTAAAAAAAGCTTATAATTCTAATTATAACGTTTTACCTGTCTATTATAGGCACTTTTCTATCTATTCTTTACTCTATAAAGTAGTTTTATAGCTAGAAAGAACTATAATAGAATATTTATTTATATGAGCTAGTATAAGAGCTTAGCTGTACCCTCTATTAATTTTATAAAGTACTAGAAATTAATTTTACCAGATTCTATATTTTATAAAGCTATTCTTATATTTATAAACTAAAGATAATATAAGATAATATATTTTACTATTTTTTGTCTACAGCCACAGACACATGTAGTAGTCTAAAAAAATATATATATTATATATTATATAATAAAATTATTATAACTTACTTATTTAAGTTTTTTATTATATATTATAATTATATAAGTTTTCTGATTTACTCTTTAAGTTTATTTTAGTAGTGTTATTATTTATACTTTAAATAAACTAACACACACATCTGTCCTTTTAGACTATATAAATAGTATTATTAATAAAAGTATAATTCTTCTTTTATTATAAAGCCTACTATATATAAGTACCTAAAAGAGACTATTTATATATAAGGCTATATAAGTTTATTAAGGTAAGTATTTTAGAGCTATCTATTACTACTACTATATACTATATCTTATAATCTTTTTTATATCTAATAGATTACTTTATATTATCTATAATTTTTTTAAAATAATAAACTAACTATATCTTATAGGAGTAGACTTAATGATAATTTAATATTATATAATTATTAGTCTCTTAGTTTCCTACTAACTAAGTTTATATTCTATTATTTTATTAAGTCTTATTTAAGTTTATCTAAGACTAATAGCTTATTAGTGGCTTAAGTCTATAGTATTTAGAAAATAGTATTTTAGGTATAAATAAGTTAGCTATTTATTAAGAGCTGTAAGCATTATACTATTTAAAATCCTCTAATAAGTTATTATTAAAGTATATCTAGCTACTATTTAATTATTAAGTTTATTAAGAATTTATTGTTAAGTCTCTTATAGGTGGCCTAAAATTTTAGATTATTTTTATTCTTAGTATAATATACTCTTAAAGCGGTATAAGTATAGAGATGTTTTATTATATTATTAAACTAAAGTAGCTAGCGGGGTAGTTCTTTAGGTAGTATATTAAATAGTTTTTACCTAATTCCTTTATTCTTTAGTTAGTTATCTATACTTAGTATTTAAAAACTTTACTATTTTAATTATTTTAAGAGTAAAGCTTTTAAAAAGAGCCCTTTAATAATACTAAATATTATATACTAGTAATAAATACAATCCTTACTATTAGTTTACTCTAGAGAATAAAATAATATGGAAAAGAACTTTTATATAATAGTATAGGTCAGATCACGATTTTGGTATTCTTTTTAATAATAAGTATTAAAATTTTTAATATATTAAATAATTATATTAACTTAATATTCTTATATAATAATAACTTTTAGTACTTTTTTATATTATATTATTATAAACTATAATTATATTATAACAAAAAGTTAATATTATAAAATTAATATTTTTAATTATACTTTTATTAAATTAGTTAAATTTTGTTTTAAAAGTATGATAACTAATATTTTAAGTATAATAAATATAACTATATTTTTTAAAACTACTTTATTTTTTTATTAAAACTTTAATTTACAAGCTTATTTAAATTTTAATATTTAAATTAGGAAAGGGGTTTTTAATTTAAAACTCTGCTGAGATAGCACTAAAAATTCTCGCCTTCTAGTTAGTTAAAATAACCCATGTCACGTGATTAGGCTCCGGTTATTCTGCGCTAGAGGAACACCAAAACTTCTCGCACGACTAATACTTCAACGGCCAAATCTTATTCTGTTGCTGCTTCTCTTCTAACGCTGTTTCTCTCTCTAACGCTGCTTCTCTCTCTAACGCTGCTTCTCTCTCTAACGCTGCTTCTCTCTCTAACGCTGCTTCTCTCTCTAACGCTGCTTCTCTCTCTAACGTTGCTTCTCTCTCTAACGCTGCTTCTCTCTCTAACGCTGCTTCTCTCTCTAACGCTGCTTCTCTCTTCTATCACTGCTTCTCTCTTCTGACGCTGCTTCTCTCTTCTATCACTGCTTCTCTCTTCTGACGCTGCTTCTCTCTTCTGATGCTGCTTCCCTCTCTATCGCTGCTCCTCTATCACTACTTCTCTATCGCTGCTCCTCTATTACTACTTCTCTATCACTGCTCCTCTATCGCTGCTTCTCTATCACTGCTCCTCTATCGCTGCTTCTCTATCACTGCTTCTCTATCACTGCTCCTCTATCGCTGCTTCTCTATCACTGCTGCCTCTCTGCAACTGTTTTTCTGGCGCGGCTTTTCTGACGCGGCTTCTGTAGCGCTACTTCTCTAACGCTGCTCTTTTCTTTATCGCTGCTCTTCTCTTTATCGCTGCTCTTCTCTTTATCGCTGCTCTTCTCTTTATCGCTGCTCTTCTCTTTATCGCTGCTCTTCTCTTTATCGCTGCTCTTCTCTTTATCGCTGCTCTTCTCTTTATCGCTGCTCTTCTCTTTATCGCTGCTCTTCTCTTTATCGCTGCTCTTCTCTTTATCGCTGCTCTTCTCTTTATCGCTGCTCTTCTCTTTATCGCTGCTCTTCTCTTTAACGCTGCTCTTCTCTTTAACGCTGCTCTTCTCTTTAACGCTGCTCTTCTCTTTAACGCTGCTCTTCTCTTTAACGCTGCTCTTCTCTTTAACGCTGCTCTTCTCTTTAACGCTGCTCTTCTCTTTAACGCTGCTCTTCTCTTTAACGCTGCTCTTCTCTTTAACGCTGCTCTTCTCTTTAACGCTGCTCTTCTCTTTAACGCTGCTCTTCTCTTTAACGCTGCTCTTCTCTTTAACGCTGCTCTTCTCTCACGCTACTTTTCTAACATTACTTCTCTCGTGCTACTTCTCTAACGTTACTTCTCTCACGCTACTTTTCTTATGCTGTCTCTCTCATGTAACTTTCAACGCTACTTTTCTAATGCTACTTCTCTAATACTACTTTTCTTACACTATTTCTCTCACGCTACTTCTTTTACACTACTTCTCTACTACTACTTTTTTCACGTAGCTTTTCTTACACTACTTGTTGCTAAGTGTAGCAAAGTCTTCTAACATTTATATTAGCTTAAGTATTTTAAGTTTTATATATAATAGCAAAATTACTTAAAAAGTAGTTTTTATAAAATTTATTTAGTAAGGTATTTTATATTTGTAAGTTATAAAAATTTTATTTCATAATTTTATTTACTAATTAATTACTTGTTATTAACTATTATACTATAATTATATATTTTTTATACTTTTTATTATTGCTGAGCGTAGCGAAGCTTTCTTCTATTCAAATGGGGGGGTTTTTGGTTCAGAAGTCCACCGAGATAGCACCGAGGTTTCTCGTGTTCTGGTTGGTTAGAAAAAACGACCTTACGTGATCAGGTTCTGGTTGTTCCGTACCAGAGGAACACTAAAGTTTACTGAAAATTCTCACATAACTAATACTTCAACGCCTTGACTAATACCTCTTTTATGTAATTTCTTTTATGCCTAATACTTTCCTAATAGATCCGTCTCCTCTTTGCAACCAGTGTGGTAACCCTAAAGATGCTGCTACTAATAAGATAATCTATGGTATTTAGAAAGCTACATGCTTACGCTGTAGGAATATTAATACACGATATATATATACACTTATACCTATTAAGGCTTCTACGGCTAATTATATATATAGCGTAAGCATAAAGCCGCATTATCCCTACCTTCTACTTCCTACTATTTTATATTCTTGCTATAAGTAGTTATACCTATGCGACGCCCCTTGCTAAATGTAGTTATATCTATATAATATTATATGCCCCTAGCTCCGCCTCTTATACTACATAGTTCTTTAACTATATTATATAGTGCTTTATTTCCACAACGGCAACGCGGTCCTCCTCGTTATTTACTAGGTAAATTAGATAGTAATAATACACTAGCCTAAGCTAATGCCTACTGTGCTTGAGCTAAGGTTTAGAAATAATACTATATTAAGTGTCAGGTAGGTAATAAAGTATTACCTATACTATCCATCTCATCTTTAATAAAACGCTAGGAGGAGCTAAATTAGTCTTTTTAGTTAACCTCTCTATCCCAGAATATAGAGCTAAATCAGTCTTTAGACTTAATATCTATATTTTAGGATACTAAGCTGAATTAGCCTTTATAGTTGACATTTACATTTCATGATACTACACTTGATGAGTTCCCTTTTTCCACTCTATCTACACTTCCTAATATAGGTTTATCTTATAACCTGCCGCTACCTGACTCTGTTATGGATTTTTTAAGTAATATCTTCTTAAATAACCTTACTCTTAGCTCTATAGATTAATAACTAATTAAGAGGTTTTACACCTGCCTTAATAAGTCTATAATAGAGACCTATAGTACTTGCAATGAATACTAGTTTAATATAAAGCTTGTAAATGAAAAGTGCTCTATTTGCCGTAAAGATGAGGCTAAGTACTTAAGACTTAAAGATAGTTCTTAAGATCCTGATTTCGTACCTCTATTTAGCTATGATAATGAGATGGACCTTAGCTCGTAGTCTAAAAAGCTTCCGAAACTTTCCACTATAAAGAAAATACTAATTACTTAAGTGCATATCTTCATAGAAGTCCGCTAATATTAAGGTACTTAATACAAATATACAGGGCATATTTGCCACTTTTTATGTAATATTAGGAAGATTTTTAGTTTATTACCTCTTCTATCTTAAGATCTTAACATTATACTCCTTAAGCCACCCCGTTCTTCTGGTGATAATCATGAACGTGTTGACTAATAGTTTTAGAATAACTATTATATATAGTGTTAGGTAGTTCAGCGTTAGCTACACTTCTTACAGCAGAATTATAACAGCTATAAAGATATTACTATTAATAATAAAGCCTTAAGCGCTCTTCCTAATAATAATTATGTTAATAGTAATTTACCTACTATTAAGATAGACAAAGTATCTTCTACGTCTACTTAATAAGAATAGTTTATAAATACCACATAAGGAGGTCTCGCCTATGACTAGGCTACTAAAGGTTTAGACACTAATACAGATATGCCCTATAAGAATAATAGTGAAGATAATAATAGAAATAATAGTAAGAATAGTAGTAAGAATAATAGTAAGGATAATTCTGCTTCTTAAGTTACTACAGTTCTAAATCTAGTTTCTAATGTATAGGAGTTAAAGGTTTTATAGTGTTAGATTAAAGCTCTAGTCTTACTCTCTATAGCATCTATCTAATATACCCCTTTATTAGAGTTTAACTGTAGTAAGGTGTTACTAAGTAGGGCTTTTCTAATATATTTTTCTATAAATATAAAGAAGTACACAAAGCCTTATTAATAATATATTAACTATAAATCCTATGTTAAATATATGTTACTATATAAGAATAGCTATATAGCGTAACATTCACGCTTTCGTTATGTAGCATTTAATACAATTATAAGGAAACAGGTAAACTTAAAGTCTAGATTTTTTATATTAAGAATATCTAATAATAAAGACATCTCTATTAATAAGCTTTAAAGTGCTTTTAAGGATGACAGTTTCTAGTCTATAGCTATACTAAACTTAGTTATATGTTTTACTAGAGCCCTCCGTAGGACGCGCTCTTTTTAGGCAGGTAAGAGTAAAAGTCTTAAAGCTATAATATATAATTCTATTTCGCTATTTACTAGAACTAATACTGGGACTAATACTAAGACTAATACCTTTCTAGATACGGTAGCTAAGGAGTCTAAGTTTATTTATCACTTTCTCCGCAGCTAATTACTATTAGGATAATTTAATATAATATCTATCTTAATATAATAAGTAGAAGAATACTATCCCCACCGCTAGGATTAAGATTATACGTAATAATGTTCTGGATAATTCTTATATTATTGTCTATTACTTTTACTATTATTTTTAAGCTTTTAAGGATGAGGTGCTTACCTCTAAGTTTAGTATTATTAATAGTTAGAATTATTTTAAGTAGCAGAGCCGTGGTAGTACCTATAATTATAGTATATATTATTATAAAGACGCGCTAAATCCTAATAAGGAGCTCTTTAATAAAGATAACTACAGGGCTTTAACTAAATTTACGAGGTTTTAGAAAGTATATATTTCTACTATATATTCTTAACTCTAGTCTTAAGGTATTGCTAACGAAGGCTTGCCTCTTTCACTTACCTATTTTAATATAACCTAGGAATTTAAGTAATTGTTTTTAATCTTAACTAGGATTTAAATCCACCGTTGTATAACAGAGTATTATTTAAAGTTTAATAAGAAGATAAAGTAGCTTAAGTGCTGATTTTCTGCTTCCTAGCTATTTACTAAATTCCCTACTATTTACTGTAATAAAGGTAAATTATACTATTAATTTTACCCTACGCGTAATCACTTTTAATTAAATCCATATTATTATATACTCCTAATGGGATGGCTGGCTAATACTGATATTTAACTATATACTAGTACTACTAGTATAATAGTATATAGTAGGAAGTATACTACTAAGTAAGAGAAGCCCTTTAAGGACTATAAAGCTATAATTATTAGGATTTTACCTAAACTTAATTCTGAAAAGCCGCTATACTCTTTTGTTATAAAGATAATAAATAAGCTTATTAGTAAGCGGGACTAGTTAACTTAGGAGATTTCCTATCTTTTTCTTAATCTACTATTAGTTTATTACTCTCGTTAGGTACTTAATGTTGATTATTAACTAGAGAAGGACTAGCTAAATACGTACTATTTTAAGAAAAGAGATAGTAAAGATAATAGAACTTTTTATTATAATAAGAGTTTTCTCTAAAAGTATAAAGATTATTCTAATCTATATAATCTTTCTTTCCACGATTTCCTTCTTAAACATAATTATACTAGTGATATGAAGGAGAGGCCTTGGGCTAAGCTAAGAATTTTAAACTTTATATTCTAATATTATTTTAACCATAACTCAGCGCAGTTTGCTCGTGTTAAACTTATACTCTATTATCTATTTTAAAAGATAAGTAAAATCCTTTTATTTGAGAATAGAATTTTTACTATATATAAGAAAGCTTACTAGCACTGTAAGTCCTACTATAGTTACTTATAAAATAATTTATATAAGAAAAAAGAACTATCTACTAAAGAGGATAATCCAGACCTTAAAGACATTAATAAAGAAGAGGAAGATTTTGATTTATCTTAGAAAAAATTAGCCGCTTATTAACCAGGCACATAGAATATTCTAGTTAATAAAGAAAACTTAAAAGATTACTTTAAAAATTATATAATAAATTAATCCACCTGAATTAGTACCTACAACCTTAATTTCTTTATATACTGGAAGTAATAAAAGGCCGATTATCCTACTAATCTTACTATCTAGACTAGAGGGATATATAAGACTCTTACTAAAAAGTAAAAGTTATTTAATAGACTTATTATAAACTACTACTAGTTAATTTTAGTTAGAAAAAACTCTTTATAGTAGCTAGTTAACCTAGATAGAGAAGTAGAGTCTAGAAAAATACATGTTATAAAATTTATCTCTACTAAGCTTAATAACTTAGCTACTACTTATAAGTATTATTCTCTAATAATTTAAGTAATATCTATAGATTGTGTTGCTTATAATATTTCTAGTAAGACACTAAACACACTATTTTGTATTCTAATTAAGGATATAGAGTTTACTAAGTTATTATTACAAGCTATTCAGACTCTCCAGGCTACGTTTAAGAACGTTTAGTATCTAGTTATAGATAAAAAATCTATAGTTAGCTTAAAGATACTTGCCTGGGTTAATTTACGGTGTAAGGAGATCTTTCTATTATCTAGTCATCTCCCCTTTAGTAGCTTAAGTATGGTTTTAGCTAGAGATTTCTTTTAACTTCCATCTATAAATACAAGGCCTCTATATAATACTTATATATTCTAGAATACAAGTGAGACGTTCAGGCAGCAGCTATATTAATAGTTTAAAAAATCTATTATCCTTAACGTTATAATGCGATAGTAGGGCTATGATTAGGGGGCTTTTTATAACGCGTTAGATCATCTTCACATTAAAAAGATTATAGTTTAAAACTAGCTTTTATTTACTACTAGGATTTAATTAACACTTTTTATAGATAATATTAATTTGTTCTAAGATATGATCTATATCTACGCTAAGAAAGCTTAGGTCTAGAAGTTAAACTACTACTAGCTATAAGATTCTAGCTAACCTATAATAGCTATTACAGCTAGCCATAAAAGCGTAAGGGCTGAAAATTCTACTATAAAAAAAACTAGAAACCTTAAGGCATTACTTTCTTTAAGTATTAGCTTACGGGTTATGCTTATGGATAATATATAAATAGAAAAAGGCCTAGTAAACAGTGCTCTAGGTATATTAGATAATATTATATAGTTAAGTAATACTATAAACCTTTAAAAAAAAGCCCCTTTAGCGTTACTTGTTGCTTTTGATGACTATAATAAGCCATTAGTATACAGGACCTTAAGTAGGAAAAATGTAGTACTAATTTTCTATTATTATTAGAATTTCTAGCGTGGGAAAGTTATATGTTTATAGACTTAGTTCTCTTTAGTAGCAGCTTATGCTATTACTGTTTATAAGTTATAGAATATTATTATTAAACAGGCGGTGTTAGATATCTTAGATGAAAAGAACTTTATTTCTAGATTAACTTATATAGCTATTTCACGCTGCAAGACTCTCTAGGGTGTGCTATTTATAAATATCTTTAACTTTTAGAGGTTAAAGTAAAAGAAGAGTAAGATAACACGTATAAGACAGGCTAATATTAATAGACAGTTTTAATATCAAGTTATGGTTACTAACACGGTGTTTAGATCTTAAAGGGAGTAAATATATTTATAGTTAAATAAACTAATACCGACTAATACTTAGAACTTTGTTATTTTATGTCTACTTCTGCCTAGACCTATTAAGTAGCTTAATTCATGTACTAACGTTTTTTAGTATAAAATTATTATTATTTAAAAGCTAGTTAAGTAGGTGCTTAGCATCGTCCTCATTAAAATTCCTAAAGTAAAACTCTTTAGTAAAGTCTTTTATTATATTAGACTAAAAAGCACCTAGAAGACCTAGGTATTCTAATATAGATACTAACTAAATTTTAGACTAAAGATATTAGCTATAAGATTGCGCTGCAGTAACTACTGCTATAATAACACGTTCTAAACAGCTAAATAAGCTATAAAAGAGTGGAATTAGATAGCTATTAATTAAATCTATTTTAAGTGTTGAGACGCCGCGTTCAATTGCTAGAGCATATAAGGCTTTTAAAATAGAAATCTAGATTATATTAGTAATATACTAATACCTAGACTAATACCTTATTCTATAGTAGATGCTAAGTAGTATAGCTGACTTCTCCTTTATAGGAATACCTTTAAGATTTATGCTCCTTTATGCTTAACTCACTTAGTTAAAGTGCTTAGCTTATATTATTATTATCAGGTATTTCTAGACAGGTATTAGTTTGGTATTAGTCTGAAACTAAGAAAATAAATCCTTACCTTAAATCGTGATTTGCTTATAAGCCTAATAATATATCTAAAGTCTGTTTAAGTGAGGAGCTGCCTTAATTTCTTAGTAGTATTCTTTAATACTATACCCTAAAAGTATTGCACTACACGCTATTATATTATTAAATCTAGTGTAACTAAATCCTTAAGCACTTAAAGTTATTCTTTAATAGTAGTGCTTGGTTCTACTTTATTATTATTACCTACGTCATTATTATCGCCTGATACAGTATTACCAAGAATAGAAGATTAGGAGGGATATTTTTTATTAGGGTTTTATAGCTTCGTTTTCTAGGTCTAATAAATACTAACCTTAAACCTACTAATATTAGTGACTAATACTAAGACTAATATTTTATCTGCTTATAGTTTTTTAATAGCCTCAGTTTTTACCTTCTCTTTTAGGTTTTTTATTATAAACTTCTTATCTTTCTTCTTAGCAGCGTTAATTTCAGCCGCATAGTCCTTCACGTATTTTATCTAATATTTTAAGATAAATTTATTTATTATATTCTTATCCCGTGCTAGGGCTAGCTTTTTATTTTCTAAATTATTATACTTATTCCTCTCTTTAGCAGTATGCGCATTATCTGAATATTTATTATCTTTTTTTTAGTGTTTATTTAGTAATATTATAGAGGCAGGTTTTACAGCACATTTTAGAGACATAATAAATAGCTAGTAAATAAAGTATTACTAATATATAGTATTAGTCTAGGTATTAGTTACGCGGCGTAAAAACTTACAAAATATTATTTTAATAAGGTTAGTATGTTAGTATTAGTAAGAGAGTAAAGTAAAGTTAAATAAGTAAGTAATCTATACACTAAGCAGCTAATTAAATACTTATATCTTACTAAAATTTTTCTTTTTACTTATTTTTATTTATATTTTTACACTAATCCTAACGCCCTGACATTTTAAAATCTACTTTAATACTTAATTTAATTACTAATTATTTTGTTTTAACTAATACTTGCCTAATACCTTAACTATGGCCAGCATAGAGCAGGTTACGCTTACTAGTTCTAATAAGTCTTATAATAATCTTACTAGTACTAAGCAGGTTATGCTTACTGGTTTTAATAAGCCTTATAATAATCCTCCTAGTATAGAGTAAGTTACGCTTGGTTTTAATAAACCTTATAGTAATATCCCTAGTATAGAGAATATTATACTTAGTGGTTTTAATAAGCCTAGTAATAATATTCCTAGCACTCAGTATGTTTTACCTAGTGGTTCTAATAAGCCTTATAATAATATTTTTAGTATAGAGTATGTTACGTACACCAGTTCTAATAAGGCATATAAAAATATTTTAAGTAAAAAGTATATTACGCCTACTAGCTCTAATACGTTTCGTAAAAATTTTACTAGTAAAGTAGTATACAAACTAGCCTAAAAGTTAGCCCGTAAGACTATTACTATCATAGGTTAGTTCTTAGTATTAGATAAGGTATTAGTTAATTATAACTAATACTTTATAGTTCTTTAGCCTTAAACGCGTATTAAACAGCTTCTAGTAGCTTTAGCTAGTAATAAATCTTAAGTTCTATTACTTTTATGTTTTAACTCTCTTAGTAATAATCACAAGCGCAAGCCCGGTAGTATGTATTTCTAATTTTCTTTTCTTTTCTTTTATTTTCTTCTTTTTATTTTTATTTCTAATATTAAGTTAATAATTTACAGCTAGTGCGCTATACGAGATTAAATACTATTAATATTACTAAGAATATTTATTAAGATGTCTTCTATTCTAGTGACTGGTCCGTGAGATTATTAAAGACTTTAATAATAATCTCTAGATTTAGGCTATAGCTCTTAACGCTCTGCAAGAAGCCGCAGAAGCTTTCTTAGTTAATATTTTTAAAGATAAGTATTTCTAGATATTAGTTTTAGTATTAGTCTAATTAGCTTTAGCTATTAATCTATCTGCTATTTATACTAAGCGAGTTATAATTTAATCTAAAAATCTTTATTACTTCTTCTAGATTATCTGCTGCCTAGTTGGTTATATTAATCTTATTAGTAACATAAATCCGGCTTATATCACTAGAGCCAGCTATTACCAGTAGAGGCTAATAATAAAGGAATAAGACTAAATATAAGGTTTGGCATTAAGTTAGAGTTTAGTATTTTATTTTTAAATAAGTGGAGTTTTGGTACCTACTCTAGGTTTAAGGATAAATAAAAATCCATACTATAGCTTTACTATATATAATTATGTGTAACTTAAAACTCTAATATAAATTTATAATATACTTCGCTATACTCAGCCCTCTAATATTTATGTTAGCTTTAGTATTTTAACTAATATATTTAATAAGTAAATAGCTTAAATAAGTAAGTAGCCTATTTTAAAACTTACTAAAAAATTAAGAATTTGCATATAAATACCTTAATAACTACTTAATAATAAATTCTAGAAATTTAATAAGTTATTAATAGTACTCTAAAATAGAAAATATTAGATTTTTAAAAGCTAGTAGTTAAACATTATTAAAATATTTAAAAAAAGTAAATTTAGAAACTAAAATTTAACTATTTTAATAACTATTAATTTCTAGTAACTAAAAATTTAATAATATTTATTTTAAAGTACTATAATTACTTGTTAAGATATTTAATTATAAATTCTTAATTTTTTTAGTAAGTTTTAAAGTAATTTACTTACTTATATAACTTACTTATAAAATATATTAATAATTTAAACTTAATTATTAATTTAGTAATTTAGTATTATAAGTTTAATTTTTAAGTAATTTTTTTTAAATTTAATATTTAATAAATAAAGTATTAAGTATATAATAATATATAAGTACTTTTTTTTTTATAAATTTTTTATTTTAAAATATTTATATTATATATAATTGTTAATAATTTTAAATAAATTAAATTTTTAAATTTATATAATATTAATTTAAAGTATATATTAAAAAAAATTAAAAAATTTAAAAAATTTAAAATAAGTTTTAATAATATGTATAGTTAAATATACTATTTATATATAGTAATAAAACTAAATATAATTTATTAACTTATTTATAAAAAATACTTTTTTAATTAGTAAAAATATTACTTATAAAATTTAGCTATTAATAAAAACTAATTTATAAGCTAATTTACTAATATAACTATTTTAATAAAACTAAGTTTAGTATTTATTTTTAATTACTAATGTAAAAATTAGTAAAGTTTACTATTTTAATAAAATATTAAGGATTTAAAAAGTCATTTAAAAAAAATTTACTAAAATATAAACTATAAAATTACTAAATACTACTTAAAAAAATAATATTAAAATGTTAAAAAAATGTACAAGCTTATAATATATATATATATATATATATATATATATATATATATATAACTAAGTAAAAACTTAATAAGTTTACTAGTATTATTTATATTAAAAAAAAAATAGAAAACTATAATTATATATAGATTTTAAATAATATAATAATATAATAATAAAAAATTATTACTTATTATTATTTATATAAAAACTTATAATTAAACTTTAAAGTATAAAATAGTTTAATATATTTAATATTTATAAAAAATACTATAAAATATAAATAAAATAAAGTTATAAGTAGTTAACTATATTTAAAATAAAATATAACTTATTTAAATATTTTATGCTATTATGTAAATTAACTAATTTTTTATAAAACTTAATAACATAAAAGTATAACTATATACTAATAATTAAAATTAAGTATTAAAAACTAAATTAGTAAAAAACTTATTTAAAAAGGTTAAATAAAATATATAATATAATAAAATAAAGTTTAAAAACATTTTTAAAAAAATTAAAGTAGAGTTTATTACTATTAATTATAGTAAATTAAAATTATAAAAAATATTTTATTTTATTAAATATAAAATATTTTAGCTTTAAAAATTAACTTATTTTAATTTTATTATATGTTAATAAAGTTTTTTATATTAATACTTACTACTTTTAGCTTTTTTTTAAAAAAAAATAGAAAGTTAATATACTAAATATAAATAAATTTTAAATAAGTAAAATACTATTTTACTACTATTTTAATATAATAATAATAAATACTATTTAATTAAACTAAAATTTATTAAATGTAATTAAGCTATTAAAATATTAGTTATAATATAGCTAAATTATTATTAGTTATAAATATACTAATATTTAATATACTAATATTTAATATACTAATATTTAATATACTAATATTTAATATACTAATATTTAATATACTTTAAAAAATATAATAATATATATAATAAAATTAATAACTTTAGTAAAATATTTAAATACTTTAAATTAAAAAACGCTATAACTTAATATTATAATTAAAGTTTAACTACTAAAGGAGTATAATAAAATATATAAAAAGTTAGATAATTTAATAATAATTATAAATATTATAGTAAAAATATTTGCTACATTAATTAAAAATATAGTTTAGCTAGTTTAAATTGTTTTTTTAAAAAAAGAAAAAAGTAAACTTTATTTAAAAAAAATTATTTAATATATTTAATAATTAATTTACTATTTCGTTTAATTTACTTATATTAAGTATATATTAAAGTAATGTAATTTCTTACTTTACTCTATTATATACAACAATTAATTACTAATTTAAACTTTATAGTAGTTTTAGATTTTAAAATTTTTTATTAAATAAGTATATAAAAAGCTATTATATTATTATAAAAATTATTACGTAAAATTAAAAAAACTTTATAAAAGTAGTTAAAATAAAATAATAAAATAAATATTAGTAATAAAATAAATAACGTTTTTTATAAGTGAGTGAGCTATATATGTGAGTGAATTACATTAACTAAAAATTACAACACGTTAACTATTAATAACTATAGCTTAATAAATCACGACTAAATTTATCTACAGTAAAGGTAGAATGTCCCTAGCTATTTTAGCTATCTAGTAAAATTAAATCTAAATTATGTAATATATAATAGTAACCTATAAAGTTAATAAGACTATACTTAAGTAATAAATTAATAGGACTACTACACGACGTGATTATAAGCCTAATTTAAAGAAACTTATAAAGCTAAAAGAGAGAGCTATTGTCGTATATATTTTAGACCTAAATTTATAAGGATTTACGCTTAAGCTTATCTACGTAAGAGAGATAGCTAACTATTTACTAACTAAGTAATCTAATCTAATAATTAGCGTCCTATAGCCACACAACTTTGTTAAGAGGACTGAGGAAATTAAGATAAAATATAATAGAAAATACAATTATTAGCATACTCACTGTGAGGATCCTGCTATTATATAACTATAATTTAACTTTATATATAACTTTAAAGTAAAGTATAGTATTACTAATAAAGATATATATAACTTTAATAAGACAGGCTTCTAGATAGGTGTCTTATTAACTACTAAAGTTATTATAAACTTTAAGTAACATAATTAGCCTAAAGCTATACAGATAGATAATAGAGAATAAATTACTATTATTTAAGGTGTAAATAGCTAAGGCTGGTTAATTCTACTATTTATTATCTTTACTAGAGTTTATTATTTATCTTACTAGTATAAGGACCTATTACTAGGCTAAGTAATCACAATAAGCAAGAATAGCTAGATAATAAATAAAATAGATATTAAGTAGCTAGAGTATTTTGATATGCACATAAAGAATAAAACTATAGGCATTAATTATTTATTAATTCTAAATAACTATAAAAGCTACAAGTCTCTTAAATTTTAGCTATTTTATAAGAAGAAGAATATTCTTATACTTTATATGCTATTATATATATTGTATTTATTATAGTCTCTAGATATAAGCTACTTTACACCTCTTAAGTAAGCCTATAAAGAAGAGATTAATAAGCTAGTTAGAAATTACATTTTTTATATTACTAAGCTTAACTTTCTGTTACTTTTTAAAACAGCCTATCTAGCCTTAATTACTAAGAGTAATATATATAAAGAATTTTAAAATACAGGCCTTATTTTATTTAACCTAGATATTATTCTATTAAATCTAGATATCAGGCTACAGACACCTGGGCTGCCTATAGAGACAATTTTATAGAAACTCTAAATACCTAATAATATTACTAAATTAGATAGTTAGTTTATTTACCTATATAGACATATTAAGTAGCACTAGAATAGCTTATTTATATTAATTCTGGAATTACTAAACTAGCTTATAAAAGGTATGTTAATAATAGTATATACTAGTATCCTAATACGCTTATAGCTAGCTACCTTATAATAGGCTAATAAAGTTATATTAGAGCGTAGAAAGCGTAAAAAGAAGTATATATAAAAACTAGGAACTCTATTATAGGCAGAAGGTATAGCTATACTAGCTTAAGCTAATATTAATACGTAGATAAAAATAGAATTAGATTCTAATAAGAGATATAAAGCTAATAGCTTATAATAGCCTAGACACTATAAATACTATAAGTAGACTAAGTATAATATAAGAAAGTATATATAAGTTAAGACTAAAACTAGCTATCTATCTATTAATTCTAATAATAATAGCTAATAGTTATAGGTTATTATTAGCTATTAAAGTGGTAGGAATTAGTTAAAATAGTTCACTCACATATATAGCTCACTCACTTATAAAAAACGTTATTAGTAATAAAACAAATATTAGTAAGTATATTAATATATAGTAGTAGTAAAAACACAAGTATTAATAAAATTAAAATTAAAACTAAAACTAAAATTAACGTATTTAATAAGTAAGTACTTTAAATAAGTACTCTACTTTAAAATTTACTAAAAAATTAAGAATTTATACTTCAATATTTTAACAACTATTAATAAAAAATTCTAGAAATTTAATAAGTAATTAATAGTACTTTAAAATAAAAGCTATTAAATTTTCAAGACCTAAAATTTAATAGTTATTAGAATATTTAAAAAAAAAAGTAAATTTAAAGGCTAAAATACAATTATCTTAATAACTATTAAATGTTAGGTCCTGAAAACTCAATAGCTTTTATTTTAAAATACTATTAATTATTTATTAAATTTCTAGAATTTTTTACTTAGTAGTTGTTAAAATATTTAAGTGCAAATTTTTAATTTTTTAGTAAGTTTTAAAATAAAGTATTATATTCTATAAGTGAGCTACACACCCAAGCGAGCTGCGCATCTTGGAATTCACCAAAATATCGAAATTTTCCACCTTAATATCTCAACAACCACTTAATGATAAATTCTAAAAATTGAAATTTGAGCTTTCATATACACATTACAGCTTTCATGAGAGTTGCATAAACATTGGTTGAGTAGTTTCTGAGATATAGCGATTTAGGAGCCAAAACGAAGCCAAATCGCTATATCTCAGAAACTACTCAACCAATGTTTATGCAACTCTCATGAAAGCTGTAATGTGTATATGAAAGCTCAAATTTCAATTTTTAGAATTTATCATTAAGTGGTTGTTGAGATATTAAGGTGGAAAATTTCGATATTTTGGTGAATTCCAAGATGCGCAGCTCGCTTAGGTGCGCAGCTCACTTATAGAATACAATACATTATTATTTAAAGTACTTACTTATTAAATATATTAGTAATAATAGTAAAAAAAAATTAAAAAGTACATAATATTTAAATAATAAATAGTATTTTTTAGTAATATTAGTAATATAAGCTAAAGTTAAAATAGTATTAGTTTATTAAAATTTATAGTTAAATAGTTTTATTTTATTTTTATTTCTTTTTTTAAATATTTATTACGTTTTTTAAAAGCTATAAAAACTTAAAACTAGTATTTTTTTATAGCAAATATATTTTTTACACTTTTTATTATAATTAACTTTTTTAATTAACTTTTACTTTTATAGCTCTTTTAACTATTTTTTAAAATTTCTTTTACTTAAAATTAGTTTAATTAATAATAAATTTAGCTCTAAAAAGTACTTAAAAAAACTTTAAAAATTAATTTATGTTTTTATTAATTTCTTATTTATTTTTTAGTTTATTAAGTACTTACTATATTTTAACTTTTTTAATATATACTAAGTTTTTTATTTATTTATAATTGTCTTTTTGTAATATTTTAATATACATATTTATTACTTTTTATATAAGATTTTTTTTATCTTAAACTTATAATATTAGTAGTACTATTATTGTCTTTTATTTTTATTTTAGTTTAAGTATTTTTACTAATAAATTATATATTACTTTTTTTTTAAAAACAGTATTTTTATTTTTATATATTTATTTACTTAAATTATATTCTTTTGTTTTTATTTTACATATTGTACTATTTATTAATATTTATATATTTTATTTTTAAAATAACCTTTTAATAATTTATTAATGTATTTTATAAGCTAGCTAATTAAACAAGTTAATACTTATTTAAATAATAAAAATTAAAGGTTAAAACTAGCTTTATATAATATAACTAATAATATTAAACTAGTTATAAACTATTAACTATTTTGCTATAAAAGTAAATGGTTTAAAATTAATAATAAAAATTCTTTTTATAAGAATTTATAAGAATTTATAAGAATTTATAAGAATTTATAAGAATTTATAATAATTTAATGAAATATTATTATTAAATCTATTTTTTTACTAAAATTTTTGTTTTAAGAAGTTAAATTAACTAATAATATAGTCATACTATGAACTAAATACTAGCTAAGTATAGTATATGTTTTAATAAATCTTAAATTTTTTTAAAATATATTAAGAATTAATAAGGTTATTGAGGTTTTTGTAATTTTTTAGTAAATTAATTAACTTATTTACTTAACTAGCTTACTAGTAAAATACGTTATATAACTTTATTTAAACTAATTTTTTTAATACTTATTATTAAATAAGTATTAGTAAATATAAGTTTATTACTTACTTTAATTTTAACTATTATATTTTTTAAACTTTTAATTTTATTATATAAAAAGTATGCTTTTTTATTTTATAATTTATTTTTATGTTTATAATATTTTACTATATTATTATAACGTATTTCACGGGTGAGCTGAATAAACGGGCGAGCTGAACACTTTACCAAGACCCTAACACTACTCTAATCCACAGTACTATTATGCTACCCACTAACCTAAAATCGATTTCTCAAGAAGCTAGAATACAGCTTGCTATCCAGGCTCTTGATCTAGGCCAAATCTACGGCCTCTGAAATGCTGCACGCATCTATAATATACCCCTCACGAGCCTAAAGATGCGACGCGACGGAATCACCTCACGATGCGATACCACGCCCAATTCGATAAAGCTTACAGTTTCTGAAGAGGAGGCGATAAAGAAGTACATTCTTGAGCTGGATTCAAGAGGATTTGCCCCTCCGCTTAATGCTGTTTGAGAGATGGCCAACAAACTCCTGGCTGAGCGAGGGATGAGTCTAGTAGGCATGAATTAGCCACACACCTTCGTCAAGCGTACGCCAGGGATTCAAACGAAGTACAATCAGAAGCTTGATTATCAGCGTTATAAACAGGAAGAACCAGCGATTATATAAGGCTGGTTCGACCTTGTACGTAACATGAAGACTAAGTACGGTATACAGGACAAAGACACCTATAACTTTAACAAATCCGGCTTCCAGATGGGCATAATAACTCAGTAGAAGATTATTACAGGCTCTAAGAGACGGCATCAACCAAAGGCCCTCTAACCAGGTAATCGTGAGTGAGTTACAACAATCCTGGCTATTAGCACACTAGGGTACGTGATTCCACTCTTTATTATCTACAAGGGTAAGAATCACCTCTCTGTTTGGTACTAGGAACTTAGTATACCGCGTTAATAGCAATTTAGTGTCTCTGATAATGGCTGGATAACTAATAAGCTTAATCTCACGTGGTTGAAGCACTTTAATAAGTGTATAAAGGAGCGTAGTGTTAGCGCGTACCGTTTGTTAATTATTAATAGCTATAAAAGCCACAACTCTCTCGCATTTACAGAATACTGTAAGGAGAATAAGATTATTACTCTATATATACCGGCACACTCATCACACATCCTACAGCCACTAGATGTGGGTTGTTTTTGGCCTTTAAAGAGGGCCTATAGACGCTAAGTTAAGAAGCTAATACGTAACTAATTTAACTATATTACTAAACTAGAGTTCTTACTAGCTTTTCGCGACGCGTTTAACGTATTAATTACTAAGAGTAATATTTAAAAAAGCTTTTAAGGCACTAGCCTAGTTTTATTTAATCTAGATAAGATAATATTAAAGCTTAATATTTAATTATATATGTTTATACTACCTATTAACACAGAGGTCACCTGGTAGTTAAAAACTCTAAAGAACTATTATAAATTTAGGTCGTAAATGAAGCTAATTACTAATAAGTTAGGTAGCTCTCTTTTATCTTTAAAGGATAAATACTAGCAGCTTATTAAAGGCACTCTTATAATAGCTTAAAAGATAGTATTTATACGTAATCATGTTATTAAGCTTAAAGTAGCTAATAAGACTATATCTTAATAAAAGTAGTATAAAAGGAAGTGTATCTAGAAAGGAGAAGTACTTAGCTTTAGTATTAACTAAAATAAATTCACTAAAAACCCTACTACTATAAGTTCTAGTAGTAAGAAAAGTTATAATAAGGTAAGAATAAATAGAACTAAACTAACTTAAAGGTGTTATAGTAACTATAGTGGGATTAAATATAACACTTAAATATATAAAATTAATGAAAATAGTACTATAAAATCTAGCAGCGATGAAAATAGTACTATAACTAATAATACTATTAAGTAATAGTACTATAAATAATAGTACTTTAATAGAGTCTTAGTAAAGTATTTAACTCATTTATTTATTCAGCTCGCCCGTAAAATACGTTATTATATTTATTTTATTTTATATTTATTATTAGTTTATTTAGTTTATTTTTTAGCTACTAGCATAGTATATTATATTTTATTTAAAACAAAATGTGTTTTTATAAATTTAGTTTTATATAACTTCCTTTTTTTTACTTAAATTATAGCTACTAAATCTTTTTTAAGTATTTTAATTTAAATATAAACTATTTTAATATTAAATTTTTTATATACAGTGTTTTATTTATTTTTGTATATTTTTTAGTATATATTTTAGTATATTTTTTAAGTATTTTATTAAAGAATATTTTGTTTATATTTATAGAATTATAAGTTTATATATTTTTCAATTTTTTTTATAATGTTTAAATAATTATTTAAACTTTTTTTTTATGCTAATACTAGTTATTGTTAATAATTACTACTCTTTTAATAATTTTAAGTAATGTGTTTAGTTTTTTTTAATAATCTTATTTTTAACTTAATTTTTAATTTCTTATAATATATTATAATTAATAGTTAATTATTTTAACTTAATTGTAACTAAAGTTATTTAAATTCTATTATAAAAGTTGCTTTTAAAAGTCTCTGGCCCTTTTAATTAGTTTAGCTACACTAACCAGCTAGCGTTAGCACTAGTAGAGAGTCTTTATATACTAACTTATATTATATAAAGATAACTTTATACCTAAAATTATATAAAGAGATACTCCTATAGAATGTACCTTTACATTTTAAAAATATTTTACTAAAAATGATGGTTATAAGGCGTATAAGAGAGAGGTAAGCTTACTATTTTTCTATTCTTCTTTTACCTCCTCTACTAATTAAAAAGCTATATATAAAACACGATCCAGCTATAAGAATATAAGCTATTACTTTATATACAGAAGATATTCCCAACTCTTGAATCCGTGAAGCAACTAGTCTTAGAAGAAGTATAATCAAAGATATTATAAAGAAGACTAAAGTAAGAGGTTATAATCTAAAAGTATCTAAAACCATTATAATAGCCTATGTTATTAATAAGCTATGTTCTAGACATCCGTATAAGGGAGACGAAGAGATATAATAAGTTATTATAAAAAAGATAACACTAAATCATTATAGGTAAAAAAAGAGCTATAAATAGATAGCTAACAAGCTTAATAAAATCCGGTCTTTAGATAATCTAATTTTAGCTACTACTATATAGAGACTTCTAAGAACAGCTAGCTTTTAAAAAATAAAGCTAACCCAGAAACCTAGCCTTTCACCTTAAATAAAGAAGAATCGACTTCAATTCTGTCTTAATCACAAAAACTAGACTTTAGAGAATTAGAAGAACGTTATTTGGAGTAATAAAACCTTAGTAATTTTAAGCTATTATTAAAGTTGCTATTAAGTGTAGAGGAAGTCTCATAAACGTATAATTAAATTATACATTTAAAAGAGGTAAAAAGGCTATTTAGAATTTATATAATAGTTATATTTCTCGTACGATAAAAAGGGTCTCTATTATATTTAAAAGCTAAAAACAGCTTAATAAAAAGCACAAGCTAAGGAGGCTATAGCACGTCTTAATTAAGAGTTAGAACTAATTATAAAAGAAAAGTAAGAGCTTACAATAAAAATAAAACAGCTTAATATAAAGAGAAATAAAAGAGAATCTAAACTAAAATAGAAATAGAATACAAGCTATAGGAAGCTTATATAAAGAGAAGGAAGTAAAATAAATTAGTAGCAGTACTATATAGAGATTTTTCTTCTAAAGCTTTTTCCTTTTGCTAAAGAGTGTACGAAAGATTAACTAAACATAATTATATAAGAGAATAAGGCTCTATCTCATAATTATTACTTCTAGACTAAGTTATATAATCTTTATGAAGTTCAACGTTTTATATGGCCTGGTAACTCTCTAGATTTAAATATAATTAAGCCATACTAGTATTATATAAAGAGAAGAACTATAAAAAAGAGTATACCTTCTTTAAGGGCTAAGATAGAAGCAGCTTAGTATAAATATTAGAATAAGCTTAAGCAGAAATAAATTTAGTATTAGATTAAGAGAATATTACTACACATTTAAAAGATTATTAAGCTTAAGAATAGAAACGAGTATATTAAGGGGCTTAGTAAGAGGAAATTATGAAAAAAAGCTTCTATAAAAGATCCAGAGCTAGGTAAAGAGTAGGAATAGGTAAATTAGTTACTAAGATATAAATAAAGTAGATTTAGAACCCCTAGCTAGCTCCTAGCCAGCCCCTATCTAGTGATAACAGGCTAGTTAGAGGGGCCGGAGACTTTTAAAAGTAATTTCTATATATATTTAGCTATTAATTTTTACTATTTAAAGAAATATAACTTTTAACTTATATTTACTTTTTTATTAAATTTTTTATACACTATAGTTTTTTTTTTTATTTAAATTTCTTATAACTTTTTTTTTTTAATATTTAAACTATAGTTTTTTATTATTAAAGTAGTTTTTACTACTAAAATTTTATTTTATTTTATTATAAATAATAATTAGTTAAATTAGTAATATAAATTTATTAGTATTATAAATGTTTTTTAGTTTTTTATTACTATTAAATTTTAGTAATAAGTAAAATTTTATTTTTATACTTTTAACTATTTTTATTTTTTTTTATACAGTAGAAACTCTTTTACGCGATATAATTTTTCTATGTGATTTCTATCATACTATCGAATTATCACACAAAGAGAAGCTGACTAAGAACCATCTGAAGAGCCTTTAGGGCCAGTTATCCACCTATCTAGAGTACTCCGCTTGTATGTCTTGCTTGCCTGAAGGTTCAATTACCGCTCCAAACGGTGGAGCAGTGTAGTATCCTCAATAGAGGTGTCCTCTTAGTGCTCTACAAAGTGTTACACAATTATGAGAGCCTTAAGTGCCTCTCCTAGAGATAGCGTAGGCTCTAGATCATTATCCTCCTTAGGAGCAGCTTCAAGGCCTGTTTTGCCTCTATAAAAGTCAATAATTTCTTGTAGATCTACCTGCTCATCAGGCTCGTCGTTCTCACCCTCTAGATAAAAGAAGGTCTCAGGTTTACAGGCGTTGTCACTAAGCTGAGTGACAGTCTAGCATTCTTAGAGTAGCTCTGAGAGATCAGGCGGCAGAGACGGCTCCTCTAGATCCTCTGCCTTTTCTAGAATTATTGATTTGGCCTAGTAATTACGAATTGTAGCCTTAGTAATGTTCTCTCTCCAGGCCTTTACTATCCACCTGAGCGTATTATAGAGAGTTATTTTCTTAATAGGGTCCTCTTAATTAGTATAGCAATCAATTAAAAAGCGTAGCCACTGCCTCTGATAGGCACACTTAAAGCTTTGAATTATACCCTAATCCATTAGCTAGTACTCAGAGGTGCTATTTTTTGGCAGGAACTCGAGGCAAACGTTTGCAGGTGGGGGGGCTATCTCAATAGCTGCAGTGTGGGCAGAAAAGTTATCAAGAAGAAGGATCACCTATAGCTCGCTAGCGTGAGTATAGAAGGCCTTTAACCACTTAGCCATAATATCAGCAGTCATCTAGGCCTTAGAAGAGGCTCGCTACTGTAGGCCTAGGGCCTGAATATTAACGCCACGGAGAGCGCGCGGCACCTTTGACTTGCCTATCACCTATCCAGGAAGCTTATCAGATCCAGTGGCATTGCTACAAAGCGTAAGTGATACACAGGCCTTATCCTTCTTAACCCTAGAGACTAAGGTAGTAGCAAGGCCTTTGCTAATCGCCCAACGCCAATAGAGGCCAGTTTCGTCCATATTGTACATGTAGGGTGCAAGGAAAAGCAGGCAAGTCTGCCGTACAAGAGCCATCTCAGCGTGAGCAGCCACAGGGACAGAGGCAAGCTCGCCATACTGAGTGTATTACTTTATACCAAATCGCTTCTTGAACTTGCCCAGCCAGCCGGGTGAGAACTCAGGTATTGGTTTGCCAACGTATTCAGAGAGGATAACCTATAGATCTTTCGCCTTCGCCTGTAGAACTTCACCAGAGACAAGCTGCCCGCAGGCCTCAAGCTGCTGCTGCCATAAGAAGAGTATCTTTTCAAGTAGTTCCTACTTACTAGAGCGCTGACGGAAGCTTATAGAGCTGGCAGCAAGCGCATTATCAAGATGTTTATGCGATCCTTAAGCAAGTCAGAGATAGTAGCCTGCCCAAGTTTACGGCCATATTACTGCTCAAACCAAGCGATAATATCCTTCTGCTTTGGCTGCGGCTTCTGGGAGAAGTAATAAGCGCGTAAGGCCTACCTTTCTATGTCAGATATAGCCTTTAGCGGCATAAGTGTTGACTTAATGGTGCGATAATTGAGGTAAGGCAGCCGATTTATTGTAAATCGGGGTAAGTGAAAATTTTGCAGGTGTGATAATTCTGCCATAACACTAGTATCAGCTAATCAGAAATATCGCCCAAAAGAGTATCACGTAAAAGAGTTTCTACTATAGTATTATTTTTATTTATTATAGCTTTTAAATTACTTAAACTTTTTTTAACTAATTTTCTAACCTATTTTAACTTTTAATAAACTATTTTTTTATTACTGCTATTATTACTTAATTTATTATTAAAATAAACTTTTATTTTATTTTATATTAAGTTTTTATAATGTTTTATTAGCAGTTTTATTTAATTTAATTTAATATTAAATTTTTATACTTATTAAGTAGTTATAATATTATATAGTACTTACTTACTAATTTTAGTTATTTTATAATTACTTTTTTAACCTACTAGTTAATAGTTAGCTAGTTTCTTTACTTAGTAATATATAATAAAACCTATTAAACTTAATAGATAAAGTTTTAGTAAATAAAAGTAAATAAGAGCAAATAAAAATAATTAATAAAATTATGTTAAATTATATTACTTAATTTTTTTAACTTAAAAACCAATCTTTTAATATTAAAGTAATAATAAAAAATTAAAAGTAAATATAAGCTACTTAATATTTTGTATTTATAAACAATTTTTTTATTAAATAAATACTTATATTTAGTATATTAAATATTACTAAAAATAATATATAAAATAGCTTTTTTATTTTACTTATTTTTTTATAAAATTTTATTTTGTAACTTTATTACTATAATAACTAAATATTATATACGTTAATAAATTTTATATACTTTAATAAATTTTATTTATTTTAGTAAACATTATATGTACAAAAAATATATATAACTAAAATAGACTTTTTTTTAATAAATTTATGTAATTTTAATATAGTATTTTATTACTTATATTTATATATAATTACTAATAAGTTTAAAATAATTATAATATTATATAAACCTTTTTAATATAAAATAAAAGTTTAAGTATTTAATATATATAATGTTTATAAATTTATAAATTTTTTAAAATATTAAATTTTAATTTACAAAAGTAATATAATATTAACTAAATTAAGTAATTATTACTTAATATTATATTATTAATAGTTATTTAAAATATTATAGTTTTTAAGTATATTACTTACTAGTAGTAAGTATGACTTATTAATAATTTATAATTCTATTTTTTTAACATAAAATAAAAGCTTAAATTTAATTACTTTGTAATAAAATAAAAACATTTAAACTAAAACTTAGTTTTTTAAGTTGTTACTATAATAAAATTTAAATTTTTAATAATTAAAATATAATACTTATATTAAATTTAATTAAACTACTTTATTATTATAATTTTACTTGATTTTTTTATAACTAAAGCTTTATTTTTTTTAATTTATAAAAGTTTTAATAGTAAACTATATAAATTTAGTATTTAGTTTTTATAAATTAATATAAAGTTTAAAGTTAACAAAAAAATAATTAAAAATAATATTATATAGTTTTATTTTAACTTAATTACATAAAAAAGTTTTTACAAAATTATAATTATAGTATAATTTAAATTAGCTAGTAAAAGTATATAAAAATTTAAATAAAGTTTAAAAAGTAGAAAATTTCTTTTAAAATTTGAAGTAAAAATAATACATTTTTATTTATATATGTAATAAAGTTTAAGTATATTTTATATAAAGTTTAAAATAAAACTAGTTTAATACTAATAAACTTTTTATTTTTATTTAAATTTAATATATTAGTTAAAAAATATTTATTTAATTAACTTAACTTATTATATATATTTAAAGTTTTTTAATATTATTTTATAGCTTTTTATATAGTTTTTACATTTTTTAATATATTAGTTTTAGTATTAATTTAATAATAATTAAATAAATATATTTATTAATAGTATTAAAATAGTAATTTTTTCTAACTATATTATATTTAAAAGCTAGTTTTATATTACTTTTATAATATTAATAATAGTATAAGTAAAGTATATATGTATAATATAGTTTAAATTTTTATTAAATTTAATAATACTTATTACTATTAACTAAAAAACTAATAAACTAAGTAAATGTAAAAGTTATTACTAACTATAATTTAAATTTATATAAACTACTTATTATTATAAAAAATTGTAAGTATATTACACATGTTATTAAAAATTAATTATAATTATAATTTATATTATATTATTTTATAAATATAGCTTAAAAGTAATATTATAGCTAAATATTATATACTTTAGTAAATATTACATATATAACAAATATATATAATTAAAGTAGGTTTTTTTATAATTTTATATAGTTTTAATATAATACTTTATTACTTATATTTATATATAATTATTAATTAGTTTAAATTAACTATAATAGCTACATATTTTAATACTATTTTTTATATTTTTAAAATTTATTTAAAATACTTTTATATATAGTTTAATATATTATTAATTAATTTTAGTTTTTTATATTTTATTTATTTTAGAATAACATTTTTTATTTAAATAACTATTTTATTACTAATTATAATATATTACTTTTATAACGGTTTTTACTTTTATTTTATTTTAATAATTTAAGTTTTTTATTTTATAAATTACTATTATTTTTAATATATTAATTTTTTATAATACTATTATATTTTATTAAAACATAATTTTAAATTCAATTAAAAAAGTAAGTTAAGTTTATACAAATAGTATTAATTTTAAAATTTCTTATTTAATATATTTTAAAATTATACTAGAAAATTAAACTTTATAATAATTATACTTAATATTAATATTTATAAAAAAAAATTTGTATTTTAAATTTAAGTATTAACTACTTTTTTTAACAGTATATTATATTAACTAAATTTTAAGTAGTTAAGAATTCTACTTTATAAATTACTAAATTTAAAACCTAAAATTATTTAAAAACTAGTTAATTTTTTAGTATTATATATATTATTTATATTATTTATAAAACTATAAACTTAAAAGCTTATTATTATAATAATAATAATATTATTATTATTATTTCTATTTACCCCCTGATTCAGTCCCTCTAATGGGTCTATATAGGCTAATTCCTTTTATAGGAAAAACTTACTAATAAGAAAACTTATTAACGTGTTATACTAGAGAGGCACTAGTACTCTACTATTATAACACTTTTTCTCTACTTTCTTATTTTTTATATAGTCTATAATTTTAGCTATTACGCTTATGTCTTGTGGATGATTTTATTTTATTTTTTTCCTTTTATCTTTTTTTTCTATCTTCTACTAATTATCTATGCTCTAGAATGGGCGGAAGTTGTTTAATTTTTTAGTATTAATTACTTTTACTACTTAAAACTAAGTAAGTAATTTTGTTCTTATAAACTATTTTACTACTACTTAAATATTATCTCTCTAGCTTAGTATTCTTTCTAGTTATTCTAATAGAAATAATGCTATTAGTTTAGTTCTCTTTAGTTTAGAGTAGTAAAAAAAAGTATAATATATAATCTACACTAGCTAGCTATAGTTATACTATAGGAATTTATTTAGAACCCCTATTTTTACTAGCTAGGCGTTAAGGCTAAGGATTTTTATATATAATAAAAATAAAGCAGTAGCTTCTACCTTTAAGAGTTTTTTTATAAAGTAGGATTATAGGTATTTTCTATAAAATATATTAAGTAGATATTATTTATTCTTTTACTATACTTTACTATTAGTATTACTACTTTATATTTACTTACTTTAAGATAAGAGTAGTTATACGCTAGCAGTATTAATAGCTACTAGTATAGTATACTTATAATTTTTCTATACGTCTCTGTTCTTACTAGTGTTAGTAGTTTCTAAGATTTTCTCTTACAAAATAGACTAGAACTTCTTTCTTATATTCTTTTACCTAGTTTTAAAGCTTTTTTAGTAGGGTTAGTAGTTATATTATAGTCCACTATTAACTTACTAGTAATACCTAGATATTATTTAGAGTACTTACTATTTTTTTTTATTAAATTCTAGCTAGTGTCTAGAGTCCTCTGGAGAGCTATAGTATTTATATAAAGTATAATTAATAAAACTACTATCTCTTTCTTAATAGCTACTATTAGTATTCTTTTATATACCTTTATTATTTTATAGAGATATTAGTTTTAGGTCTTCTAAAGCAGCTAGATAAGATTCTTTACTATTAAATTATTATTATTATAAGTTCCCTATATCTAAGTACTGTAGAGTATTATTAGGTAGATAACTATTATATATAAAAAACATAAGCATCTTATAAACAGGCCTTATATTAATATAATAATTTATAATATAATTTTAAAGGCTGCTATGCCCTTCTCTACTGCTTTATAAATATATTCTTTTTATTAAAGCTTTAGGTCTATCTAGACTCTAAGTATATATATACTTAAGCTTTAGAGAGTAATTTTATAACTAGTAATTCTTACAGTTAACACTAAGTCTACGCTATTATAATTTTTTTTTTTAGTAAAGTATATAAGCTAGTATTTTTTTAGTGTAAATATAGCTTTATAGTGTTTTACTTATGCTATATATTAATTATATATAGCTATTAGGCATTAGTAGTTCTTAATAGCAGAATTTCTTTATAAAATAAAGTTTATATTATTAATAAAGCTAAACGTTAGTGTATTACTATTTAATCACTAAAACTCCTCTAAAAGCTTTAATATAAAGAAGAGGAATAAAATTAATAAAAGTAGAAATCCCTATAAAATACCTGTTTATATTTAAATCTACTTACTTTAATATCTAGGAAATGTGATACGCGTTTATTAAGTAGTTAAAAAGCTTTATATAAAGTAAATTATTTATTCTAGTAGTTTATTCTTCCTTAGAATATATAGCAGGTGTTTATAAGAGACGTTATTAAAGGCTTTAGTTAGATTTAGATTTAGTATTAAGATAATATAGCCTAAATGCGCTCTCCATACTGTCTGAATATTAAAAATAAATATATTAATTACTAAGAATATTAAGCGCTTCTTTTTTGCTTTTATTTAATTTTATAAAAGTAGTTTATATTTCTTAGTAGCTGCTACTATTAAGTCTACTACTTATTTTTTAATTACCTTAACTAGGGTGTTTTCTAGCGTGATTAATTAATAGATTTTTTTAAAAAAATAGTCCTTCTTACCTTCTTTATATAAAGTAATTATAATTAATTCTTTAAAATAGGTTAGTATTATTTTACTTTTAAGATATTAATAAACCGCCTGTGCAAGCTCCTAAGCTATTAATAAAAATATAATTTTTAGAATCTTATTTAGTATATTATTAGGGCTTAGGGCTTTTTTATTTAGAAGTTTTATAATTAAATTACTTATTATCTTCTTAGATATATATAAGTTAATATTAATTTAAGTATGCTCTAGCTACGCTTTATTATTTATATTTTTAAAATCTATTTTATTTATATTTTTAAAATCTATTTTACTTATATTTAAAAAGAACTTTCTAGCTAGGATCTTTATTTTTATAGTATTATCTTTAGTAAGGTAGTTGCTAATAGAGCTTTTAAAATTAAAAAAATAAAAATTACTTTTTATTATATTCACGCTTTTTTTACTCTATTTTAAGAGAATCTATAATTTCTTATTATATAGTTTTATAAGGTCTGCTGTAAATTCTTATATGAATTACCTTTAGTTATTTTTTTCTACTCTTTAGATTTTTTTTTAGAGCTGGTTAGATAGTGTTTTATAGTTTTAATAGTTATAGTTCTTTTTATAATTATAATACCAGCGCCTTATCTGCCTGATACTTATAAGAAATTAGGCTACTTTTAGTAATTATATTCTATACACTTATAAACTAGGTCTTGTGTATAAATAATAAGACTTAAGAGTATATATAATTTCTTTCTAAAAGGCTTTTAGAGGTTCCGGGGCCGTTATCTACTTAAGAATTTTAATATCTTAGAGGAATTCTTTTATATCTAGTTTTTTAAGCATATAGCGTTTATTTTTTTTTTATAAATAAATAACAGCATCTATTTAGATTTATATTAGTATATAGTTTTTTATTAGAGTTTATTTATCTTCCGTTCTATAAAAGCTAACTCTTTTATATATTGTGTTTAATAGAAATGTGAGGTTAATAATACTCTCTTTTTATCCTTTTTTTTAAGTTAGTTTATTTTATAGTATGGCAAGTTAAAGACCTCATGCTTCTATTTTAAGAAGTAGGTGTTTTATTTATATTTTACTTATAATATAGCTTTCTCTCTATATTAGGTAGTGTATATTAAAGTCTTTAAAAAGTATGACTTTTTTTCTACTTTTTTAATAGCTTTATTTATCTCTAGCTAGATCCTAATCTATTAGTAGTTTCTATATAGGTTATAGATATTAATAATAGTAGTTTCTAGCCCCTCTAGGCTAAGCTAGAGTGCTATAATAAATAGACTATATTATTTATATCTCTAATACACAGTGTTAACGTTTCAGCTAATTATAAAATATACTTTTATTATAAGGTCTTCTTTATATACTAGAGTATATCTATATAAGTAGTATATTAATTTAGTATATTTATTATACGCTAGTTCTTAAATTATAAGCACTTAATACTCTACCTATATTATTTTATTAAAAAAGAAGTAATATACACCTTAATTTATGTTTTTGTAGTTATATTAGATAATAATAAGTTTACTTATTTAAAGTAGGTATATAGTCTTTTATGTTAGTATTAGAATTATTATTTACTTCTACTTAAGCTAGGTATATGTCGCCTATGTTTAGTATAAACCTTAATTATAAAATATTTTTATTTATAACTTCTACATAGGAGGGTCTACCTAGTCCTTTTTTTAGTAATAATTCTTTATATAAATTATTTAATAAAGTAATCTGTCTTCCTCTTTTTCTTATTATAATAATAAAGTTATTTTATATAAGGTTTAGTTATTCTGTTTGTTTTTTTTCCTACAGTATAGATATAAAGTATTTATTTAAAAAAGGTTATTTTTTTTACCTAAATTTTTTCTAAATAGCTCTAGAATATCTTATACTCTTTTTATTACTATACTTTATAGGCTTTTCTATAGTTTACATAGAATATTCTTTTCTAAAGATATTTTATTATGTTATATAGGCCTATATAATATCTATACTATATTTTTTTTCTATATATACTTTAAGTATAGCTCCATTAGCTATATTAAAAGCATTATTTAATAATTATACTATTATTAAATAGCCTTACTTTAAAGAGCTGGGAGTTAATAACTAGTTTATTTTTTATAATCTTCTATTAGATCGCCTGTGCGGGTATTCTAATAATTAAAGTCTTATAAGTTTTTTTTAGTTTTTTTTAGTTATCTTTAGTGTTTCTATAATGTATCTTCTACGCCTTAAGGTTATATAGCTATTAGATTTAGATAATAGCTATACTTAATACTAGCTATTTAGTAGCTTTATATATAGTATATATTAGCTTAAAATTGTCTGTATTTCTTCCCTTATTAATTTTTATCTTAAGTAAAACTTCTAAAATCTCTAAGAAATAGTTTTCTTTAGGATTTTAAGTTCTAGTATATCTAGTCTATTTATAATTTAGTCTTTTATTATTTGGGATAGTACATGAATGTTAATATTACCACTCTTTAGAGTATTTATAGTAAATACTTTTAGTATTATTTTTTTTTAGCTATTTCTAGTATCTCTCTTAAGTCCTTTCCCTAGGAATTCTTAAAACAGATTTAGATTATAGTTTTCTGTAATATAGTAGCTGCGTTTATTATATATAACACCTAGATAATAATAACTACTTAAGTCTTATTTTATAATTAGGAGATCTCTAGGCGGTTTTTCTTATATATTTTTTTTTCTAATTTTATTAATTCTAGCTTTAATCTAGTTAAGCTGTATCTTATTCTTATTTTAAGTAACTTAATAATATATCTAAAGGTTTTAAACACATTATAGTGCTTTCTTTATATTAATAAGAATTTTATAATATAGCTTTTTTTCCTTCTCTTTATTAAAATCATCCTTAATTTTTTTAATAGTTTTAATTACTTTCCGCTAGTCTTAGTCGGGCTGGTGTTTATTTTTTTCTTAGTATTATTTATTTACTTATTAATTACTTTCTAACGTGTTATAGTTATAGTTTTTATAATTATAAAAATAAGATTACAACCCGCCGTCATCACCCATGCTCTGTAGATGAGATATAAGGAGTTTATTAAAGATAATTAATTACAGGGAATTAGGTTCTACTATCTAGTTTCTTTTTAAATAGTTTTTAGGCTTATTTAGCTGCTATTACGGCTTTTCACTATAATCTATAATAATATTACATATAAAAAGTTAACTACTTTAAAAAAAATTAATAAAGTATTAACTATTATACTAAGTAATAATTTAAAATATTATTTTATAAATATAGTAAAGTAAAGACAAAAATAATTTAAAATATTATATAAAAAAAATATAAAATAAGTTGGAAATAAAAATGTTTAAGTAAAAACTTATATATTAGTATAAAACTACTACAAAATTATATAATATAAATAAAAGTTTTTATATTTAATTTTTAAAGTAGCGTTAATTTAAATTTTAAAAGTAAAATTCTTTTATAATAACTATATTCTAAAAGTTATTTATATATTTTTTTTATTAAATTATAATAATTAGTTTATTTATTTAAATATTTGTAGTATTGTTATTTATAATTTAAGTAATAATTTTTATTAAGTTTAATATAATATTTAAGTTTACTATCAACTTTAATAAATTTAAGTAGTAAGTTTTATTAACTAAAAAGTATTTAAATTTAAGTATAATAAATAAACGTAATAATACATAAAAGACTAAGTATATTTTTAAGAATTTATATAGTTTAAGTTAATATGTATTTAAAATGACTATTTAAATAATATTCTTTTTTTATGTTTTAAATTTAACTTTTTAAATAGTTATTTTATTTAATTATTTTATATATTAAGTTAAACCATGTTTTTTATTTAATAGTTAAGTATAAGTATTTATTTTTTATTAACTTTTTTTTATTATATAGTTAGCTTTTAAAACTTATAATACTTAATAAAGTTATTTTTTAATTTTTATAAAAAGTTTAAAACTTATTTAAAAATAGTAGCTTATATTAACTAAATATAAAAACACTTTTATAAATTTAAATATAGTATTATTAGCTTTAAATTAAATTAAAAAACCTTTATTTATTTAGTTATTTTATTAGTAGTTTATATATACATAAAACTTATTTTATTATACTATTAGCTTTTTTTTATTTAATTATTAGTTTTTAGAAAATATGTAAAAGTTTTAAAAAACTATAATACTTTTTATAACAAGTTTTAAATTTTTAATAAGTATAATAATAAAAAATATATTACTATTTTATGTTAAATATTTAAAATTAGTAGTATTTATATTATAAAGTTTTAAAAGTCTGTTTATAATTAAAGTAGTTACTAGTAAAAAATTATATAAAATTTAAAAAAACTTAATTTTAAATTTATTGTTATTTAATATTACTAACTAATTATAGTAGTATAACTAGTTTTTTTTAATATTTATACTTAAAAAAATTTTAAAGTATGAAGTTTTATTTTATATTAGTAATAAAAATTTTTAAATAAACTTATTATTAAAAAAAATTATTTTGATTTTTAATTTATTAAACAAACTTATTTATTTTAATTAAATTTAGTTCTAGTATATTATTAAATAATTTAAATTAAAAAAAGGGTTTATTATTAAACTATTTAATTTTTTTAAAGTTAAAGTATATTATATATAATAAATAAATAAATATATTTAGTTTTTTACTTTATTTACTTAGTTAGTATACAATTATAAAGTTAAATTAAAATAAGTAATTAATTTAATAAACTTATTAGTAGCTAAATTACTTTATTTTTATAGTAACTTAAAATTTAAATTAAAAAAATAGTACTTTCTAATTTAAGTTTTTATTATTTAAAGTAGTATATTATACTTAATATATTTAATAAGTAAATAGTATAAATAGTATAAATAAGTAAATAACTTACTTTAAAACCTACTAAAAAATTAGGAATTTATATATAAATATTTTAACAACTACTTAATAATAAATTCTAGAAATTTAATAAGTAATTGATAGTACTTTAAAATAATAGCTATTAAAATTTTAAGTACTATTAATTAATTATTATTAAAATATTAAAAAAAAAAGTAAATTTAAGAACTAAATTAATATAATTTTAATAACTATTAATTGCTAACACTTAAAAATTTAATAGCTTTTACGTTAATATAATATTAATTACTTATTAAATTTCTAGAATTTATTATCAAGTACTTATTAAAATATTTATATATAAATTCTTGATTTTTTAGTAAGTTTTAAAGTAAGCTATTTATTTATATTACTTACTTATTAAAACCGTTAATAGTTTTTTATTATATATTTTATAGTTATATTTAATAGAATTTAGGTTTTTAAAAAATGAACTATAAGTTTTAGTTTATTTTAGTTTATTTATTTTTAAAAAAATTTGTAGTTATATAACTAAAAAAGTTATTTTTAATAATAATTAGTAACTTAAAATCAAAAAATCAAAAAATTAAAGTACTTATAAATATATATTTTAAGTATTTAATTTTCTTTTAGTAAGTATTATTAAATTTAAATTAAATACCTTTTTTACTAACACTATAAATAAAAACATAATATAAAAAAAGTTATTAGTAAATTATTAATTAAAGTAAAAATATTTTAAACATGTTTTTATAATTTTTACATTTTAAAAAAAAAATTAGTTAAGAATATTTTTTACTATATTTAAGTTTATGTTAAATTTTTTTATTAAAATTATATACTTAAAATAAGTAACTTATTTTAATAAAACTTATATTTATTAATATTAAGTTATAAGCTAGCTTTATTTAAAACTTTTAAAATATTTTTTATATATTAATAGTATTTATATAAAAAATTACTATAAATTTAAATATTATTAAAATAAGGAGTGGAAAATATATTAAAGTGTAGTTAAAAAATATTTTTTATATAATATTAAAATATATTTAAAACATTAATTAATTTAAAAAGGATAATAAAACTTTTATATATACTATATTAAATTTAAAAGTAATAAACTATTTTTTTTATAATATAAAAGTAGTTAAAAGCTAAAATAATATTTAGCTTTATAAAATACTTTACTTTATTAAGTTATAGTAATAAAGTTTCTTAAATTAATAAGATTAAATAATAGTTTTTAATAATAATTGTATTTATAACTTAATAATTTATATAAAATAAGAGACTTTTATTAAGTGAAAATAAAAAAAAAAATAAAAAATCTTGTCTTAATAAAGTTTTAGGTAAAATATTTATTAAAATTCTTTTTAAGTACTTTTAATTTATTTTAAAATATTTTATAAAAAAGTCTAAATTTAAATTATTATTTTTTAGAAATGTTTTTATAGTTATATAAATAATATCTAAATAGTTTATTAGCTTTTTTACTAAAAAATATTAAAAATAATATAGTACTTTTTAAAAACTTTTATTAATAAGTTACTATAAAAATTTAAAGTTAAAACTTTATTAATATTAATTACTAAAATAACAAAATATTTGTGTTTATGTTTTTAAACTAATTATACAAAAAAACCTACTTTTATTAAATAAATATTTATATTTAGTTTAAGTTTTTTATAAAAGTTTTTAGTAAAACCTTTATTAAAAAATTGTTTAAGTTTTAAAAAATATTTAAGTATTTTATATATAAGTAGTATTAAAATAAAGGTTTTTTAGTAAAGTATTTATTGAAAGCTTTTTTAAGTAAATAATAATTTTTTTAAGTTAAAAATTAAAACAAGTATAAATAATAATTATAGTAATAAAAAATATTAAAAATAGCTTTTATAAATTATAGTTAAAGTTAGTTTCATGTTTTTTATTTAAAGTTAGTTAAAAATTAAATTATAATTTTTTATAGTTATTATAAAAAAGTAAATATTTTTAACGTAATTTATATAATAAAAAGTTATACTAATAATTATAAAATATAGCTTTTTTTAAATTATTTACTATTAAAATTAGTAGAATATAAAATATTTAAAAGTAGTAAAAACTAGTATTTCTAAGTACTAAAACTTATTAATATAATTTATGTTAATTATTTTAATATTAATTAAAATAGTAATAAAATAAAATAAGCTATTTTATTAAATAGTATATAAAATATTTACTTAATAGCTTTAAAAGTTAGTTAATAAGTAAGTAGTTTATAAATTAATAAATATTTAGAATTAAAATAATTTAAAAAGTAACTTAACTTTAAAATAAAGCTCTTTATAAACTAGCTCAAAAGGTTTAAAAATATTTTTGTATATAAAAAAAATTTAAATTTAGAAAAATAATAAAAGTATGTTAATTATTAAAATTTAAATAAGCTTATAAATTAAAGTTTTAGTAAGAAAATAAAGTAGTTTTAAGAAATATCGTTATATTTATTATATTTAAAATATTAGCTATTATACTTTTAAACTTCTTATATAACTAATTTAATTAAAGTATAATTAAAAGTATTAATTTTTATAGTATTAAAAGTTTATTATAATTAAAACATATTAAGTTAATAAAGTTATTTAATATATTAAAATTTTAATACTTACTATTTTTTAATAAAAATTATTATTTAATAATTTTTTTTTTTTAGTATTAGTGGCTAGCTTATAAAATTTAGTAAAATAAAATAAATTTACTTAATATAATAAGCTTTTCATTTAAGTTTTACTATATAGTTTATATAAAAAGTAATTAATTATTTTACTAAGTATATATTCTTATTTATAAAAAAGTATATAAGTATTACTAAGTTTTTTTAAGTTTTAAATACATATATAAAAGTTTATAGTATTTAGTAAAATATTATTTAGTTTTATTTTTTAATTTATTCTAAAATTTTTTAATAAAATATATAAGTTTTTTTTTATTTTCTAGTAAATATTAAAAAGTTAAGTTGTTAATTAAATTTTGTTATTATTAGTATTATAGTAAGTTTTACTATAATAGTTAATTTTATGTTTTTAACTATAAATTAAAAAACTTAAAATAGGTACTAATTATAGTTATAAGTAGAATTAAAGTTATAAAATATAAGCTACTTTTAAAAAATCTAATAATAAAACTAAACTTCTTTTAATAAAAAGTAGTAATAGTAAAAACCAAGTAAATAAATCCTTACTTTATTTTATTAAACTTATTATAAAATACTTATATATATCTTTTTTTAATATTAAGTTTTTTATTTTATTAAAGTATTTATAAGTAGTTTATTATTTATTTTAAAGTTATAAGTTAAAAAGTAAAAATTTTAAATATTTTAGTAAAGTTTAAATTATTTATTATAAAATATTTATACATACAATATAATATTATAATAGTATTATAAGTAAAAAAATTAAATTCTTAAATATTATATTAATTAATTACTAAGTATAGTACTAAATAATAATTTAAAATATTATATAAAAAATAAAATAAAATAAGTTAAAAGTTAAAATATTTAAATAAAAACTTATATACTAGTATAAAGTTAATATACAATTACGTAATATAAATAAAAGTTTATAAAAAAAAACTTTTATAAAAACTTTTTTAGTATATTATAAATATTTACTATAATAAAGTTAATAAATATTAAATACTTAAATATATTATAAAATATATATTTTTAAAACATATAGTAATTTAGTATAATTAAATAAAAATTAAATAAAAAGTAATTTTTAAAAAGTATATATATAATTTAAAAAATATGTTATAATAATAAATTACGAATAAAATAAAATTCTTGTAATTACTATTAATACTATTATTTATGTCTTTTAATAAATATAAATAGTAACTTTTTAATAAAGTAATATAAAATTATTAATTTAAAATAATATACTTATTTATAAAAACTATTAATTTAAATTATATTAGTTTTTTTTATTTAACTAATAATTATAAATTACTTTTTTAAATAAACAATTTTTAATAAACAATTTTTAAACTTAAATAGTATATAGTATATTACTAGTAAGTATAAAAATATATATTAAAAGTAGTATTTTAGTAAATTAAAAATTTTTGGTTATAAAATAAGTTATAAAAAAAATTTAATAAATATTTTAAAAATAGTATATATAATTAAATTTGTATTAGTACTTAACAAAACTAATGTTATAAAATTAATAAAAGTTATAAATATTTTTTAAGCATAATAAACTTAAATTATAAACTTTAAATAATATAAAAGTATATTACTAATAAGTATAATAATTTTAATTAAAAAATTTTTAGTTATTAATTTTAGTAAAAAGTATTAATATAAACAGGTTTTTAAATTATATATAAGTTAATTATTTTTTTATTAATTATAAAGTAAGTAAAACTTTTTTTATTTACTAACTAATAATAATAGTATAATAACGTACTATTATATAATAATGTATAAGGTTTTTTTATATAATATTTTTAGCTTATATTTGTAATAGTTAGTAAATTATTAATATTAAATAAAAAATAAAATAATATAAAATATATTTATAATAACTTAATAGTAATTAAAAAAAACTTATTTTTAAAATATAAAATATAACTATTTAAATAATAAGTTACTAAAATAATTATTATATTAAAATAATAATTTGCTAAAATAACTATTACATTAAAATAATAAGTTAACTAAAATAATTAATATATTATAATAATAAACTTTAGTAATAAAAATTTTACATTAAACTAAAGTTAAATAATATAATAAAATTTTGTTATAAAATTTTAAATTTTTTAAATTTAAAACTAAAAGCTTAATTATAAATATTATTTTTAACTGCTATAAAAATTAATAATATAAATAAAAATAATAATATTAAAAAAATTAAAGTACGAAAAAAATTCTAATATACTAAAAACAAAACTATTAAATTATATTAAAAAAACTAACTTTAAATAAAAACTATTATATTAGCTATTAATTTACTTTTAAAAAAAGCTATAATAATACTTAAAAATAATTAATAAAAAAAAATATTAAAGTTAATAAAAACAAGATAGTATTTTTAATAATATTTATATAAAAAAAATAAAAACTATAAATTTACATAAATTTACATAAATTATTAATACTTTAATAATATAATAGTTAAAAATAAATATTTAATACTTTTAATTTTAAAACTTATAAACAAATTATAAAAAAATAAATAATTTAGTTTATTTAATATTAAAAATAAATACTAAAAAATAAAAATAGCAAAAAAAAAAATACAAGTAAATAATAGTTTTTAAAATAAAATATAAACTATTTAAATTAACTAATATACTTGTTATATTTTAAATAATTATTAATTATATATTATGAAAAAACCTAAATAGAATTATAATAGTATATTTAAATAATATATTTATATAAATAAATAAAATACTAAAATATATATAAAATATATTAAAAAATTAAATAAAATACTAAAATATATATAAAATATATTAAAAAATTAAAAAAAAAAATTAAAAAATATAAGCTTTATATTTAAACTAAAAAATGTACATTTTATTAAATAAAAGTTAAATTATTAAAATATATTATATTTAGAAACAAAAGTATAATTAATTTAAAAAAAGTAAAAAAATTATAATTTATAAACTTTATATTATATAAACTTATAACTACTAAATAAAACCATAATATTTATAATTAAAAACTATTAATAATAGTTTAATTTTTTTTAAATAAAGTTTACTTAAAAAAAGTATAATACTAAATTATTAAATATTTAAATTATAAAAGTTTTATTAACACATTATTTAAATATGCTATAAAAAATAAGTTTATATATATTTTTTAATATATAGTTAATAATTATTTAAAATATTACTAGTATATTTACTAATTTGAATAGTATAATTAAGTATTTAAATAGTTTATAATTTATATTAAAAACTATTATTTATTTATATTTTTTTACTATTTTTATTTAGTAGTACTTATTTTTAATATTAATTAAACTATACTACTTAATTTTTTGAGTTTATTTATAATTTTTACTATTAATAGTATTAAATATTTATTTTTAATTATTATTTTATTAAATTATAATTAATTAATATAAAAATATAGTTTTCTTTTTTTAAAAAAAAAATATTAATAGTATTAGTAATGTTATTTTACTTTTACTTACTTAAATATATTTTTTATTAGTAATTTTTTAAAATAGTATTATAGCTTTTTTAATTAGTAAATTATAAACTAATATGTTTTTAATAAGTAAGTAATATACCTTAAAACTTACTAAAAAAATTAAGAATTATACATAAATATCTTAATAACTACTTTGTAATAAATTCTAGAAATTTAATAAGTAATTAAGAGTACTTTACAATAGTAGCCATTAAAATTTTAAGAGTTAGTAATTAATACTTATTAAAATAGTATTATTTTAGTCTCTAAATTTACTTTTTCTTAAATATCTAGATAACGATTAAATGCTAGCACTTAAAAATCTAATAATTACTATTTTAAAGTACTATTAATTATTTATTAAATTTCTAGAATTTATTACTAAGTGGTTGTTGAGATATTTATGTGTAAATTCTTAATTTTTTAGTAAGTTTTAAAATACGTCACCTACTTATCTATATTACTTACTTATTAAATATATTAATAGTTTTAGTTTTATTTTATAATTTTATAGTAAATTTTTTTTTTTCATATTTTAAAAGTTTTATTTAAAAGTTTTATTAAAAATTTTTAATTTTTTTAATTTTTTTAATTTTTTTAATTTTTTTAATTTTTTTAATTTTTTTAATTTTTTTAATTTTTTTAATTTTTTTAATTTTTTTAATTTTTTTAATTTTTAATTTTTTAATTTTTTTTTTTAATTTTTTTATTTTTTTATTTTTTTAATTTTTTTAATTTTTTTAATTTTTTTTTTAATTTTTTTAATTTTTTTAATTTTTTAATTTTTTTAATTTTTTTAATTTTTTAATTTTTTTAATTTTTTTAATTTTTTAATTTTTTAATTTTTTTAATTTTTTTAATTTTTTTAATTTTTTTAATTTTTTAATTTTTTAATTTTTTAATTTTTAATTTTTTTAATTTTTTACTTTTATTACAATTTTTTTTATAGGTTTTTTTATATTTAGTTAAATTTTAATATAAAATTCTAGCTACCTAAATTTATTATTTTTAATATAGTAGTTATTTTAGTAACTAATTACTTAAATAATTAAATTTTTTTTATTTAAAGTTAATTACTTTTTTACTAATATTATTAAACTATTATTAATATATTATATTTAAACAAGTTTATTTAAAACTTTATATAATATATTATACTTTTAATTTATTTATTTAATATTAATAATTTATTAGCCGTATTATTTATAAGTACTAAAATATTTTAGCTATTAATACATATATTTATATATAACTTATTATATAATTATATTATTAGGTAATTTAATTTTAATTTACTAACTTACTTATTTTTTTATTTATTTTTAGCTTTTAAAAAGTAATTACTTTTTTTCTTAAATAATTTATATATTAAGTATTTATTTAATTAGTATTTTTTAGTTAATAGTAATTTATACTTTATTTATACTTACTTGTTATAAGTTTAGTATTTTTATTTAAAAAAAAAAATTTTAAAACTATAAGCTTTTTTTATAATTTTATTACTAATTATTTATTTCAATATTATTTTATTTTATATTAGTTTTTTATAACTATTTATATTAAAATTTTAAGTTTCTTTTTTAAGTTTATAAAAATTAATTATATATTTTTATTAATTTTTTTTTGTTAAGTACTTATTATAACGTTTTTCACAAGTGAGTGAACTATACAAGCGAGTGAACCACCTCAACCGACCCCCACTACTTCAACAGCTAATAGCAACCCACAACCATTAGCTATCATTACCAGAATTGATAGGTAGATAGCTAGCCTCAGCCTCAACCTGTGTACACTTCCTTGCGTTGTGCCCAGCCTGCCTGCAGCGTCCGCAGCGCCTAGGCTGTCGTGAGCCATTAGCTCCACGTCTCTTGCTAGAACCTAATTCTACCCTTATCTGCGCATCAACATCAGCCTGAGCTAGTATAGCTACACCTTCTGCCTGCGATAGAGTCCCTAATCTCTGTATACACTTCTTTTTACGCTTCCTACGCTCTGATATAACCTCATTGGCCTGTTGTAGGGTGGCCAGCTGTGAGCGCATTAGGACGCTAGCATGTAACATCATCAACGCACCCTTCATGAGCTGGCCTAGTGATTCCAGAATTAACGTAGGTGAGCTATTCTGGTGCTGCTCAATACGTCTACGTAGGTGAGTAAACTGACTGTCTAATTCAGCGACGTTGCTAGGTGTCTAGGGTTCCCATAAAGTCGCCTCTGTAGGCAGCTCAGGTGTCTGTAGCCTGATATCTAGATTCGATAGAACGACGTCTGGGTTAAATGGAATGAGGCCTGTACCTCGAAATTCTCCACGTATATTACTCTCAGTAATCGAGGCTAGATAGGCTGCCTTAAAGAGTGGCAGGAAGTCAAGCTTAGTGACGTGGAAGATGTGATTCCTGACCAGCTTATTAACCTCTTCTCTGTAGGCTCGCTTAAGAGGTGCAAAGCAGCCTACATCTAGAGGCTGTAATAGATACGACGTATGTGATGGCATACAAAGTGTAAGAATATTCTTCTTCTTACAAAGCAGCTGAAATTTAAGAGACTCGTGGCTCTTATGGCCGTCCAGAATCAATAGACGATTAACGCCTACAGTTCTATTCTTCGTGTGCATGTCGAAATGCTCTAGCCACTTAGCACCTATCTCATTTGTTGTCCAGCTATTCTTGCTCATTGCGATTGCCCAGCCTGGTAGTAGGTCCTCATACCAGCAGGATAGGTGATAGACTCCAGCAAAGATGATAAACGGTGGAATTGGCCAGCCTTGACTATTCACGCCTTAGATGACTGTGACCCATTCTCTATTGCCTGGCTGTACAGCCTTAGGCTGACTACGTCGCTCAGAGCCTGTGACAACTTTGGCAGTTGACGAGACACCCATCTGGAAGCCTGTCTCGTCAAAGTTGTACGTGTCTTCGTCGGTAATGCCATGCTTCGCCTTGAAGTTGCGCACAAGGTTGAACCATGGCTGTATAATAGCAGGATCCTCACAGCGAGCACGCTGATAGTCGTACTTCCTATTATATTTCGTCTCAATTTCCTCAGTCCTCTTAACAAAGTTGTGTGGCCAGTTAACGCCGACTGTCAGGTTGCATCGCTCAGCCAGTAGATAGTTAGCCATCTCTCTTACGTAGATGAGCTTAGGCGCGAATCCTCGTGAATCCAGGTCTAGAATGTGCAGGACAATAGCTCTCTCTTCTAGCTTCGTGAGTTTCTTTGAATTGGGCTCACAATCGCGTCGTGCAGTGGTTCCATCAATTCGTCGCTTGAGTGTAGTCTTGTTGACTTCATAGGTTGCTGCCGCGCGTCGCATGGTCTGGATTTGATCCTGCTGGATAGCTGAGATAGCTAGCAATAGTCTACCTTCGCTGCGGATAGATTCAGTCGTGATTTGTTGAGCCATAGTTGTTGATAGTTAACGCGTTATGATTCTCGGTTGAGGTGGTTCACTCGCTTGTATGGTTCACTCGCTTGTGAAAAACGTTATTTTAAGTCTTTCTTTTTTAGTTTTTTATTTTTTATTTTCTATATTTTATAACATTTATTAATATTTATATATATATTTTTAAAGTAGCTTTTTAATATTTTATTATATAACTTTATTTAAAGTAATATTTTTAACTATAAATTTTAATACTAATTTTCTATTATTTATTATTATATAATAGTAAATATAAGTTTTTTTACTTATATTAGTTTTAATTGTTACTTTTTTTCTAAACTTTTAATTTTATTATATTAAAAGTTTACTTTTTTATTTTATAATTTTATAAAATTATTATAATTTTTTTTTAGTATTAGTATTGTATTATTATATTATTATATTATTTTTTATATTTAATACTAATTTATTTAACTTGTTTTTAACTTACTAACATAATATTTTATATATTTACTTAAAATAAATATACTTTTATAAATTTAGTTTTTTTTTACTTAATTTTTTATATAATTTAATTTTATATAACCTTTTTTTTTAACTTAAACTATAGTTACTATTACTTTTATTTAGATAAAATTTTTTGTAATATTTAATTTTTTATTTATAGTTTTTTATAAAATATTTTTATTTTTTATACTTTAAATAAATTTTTTATATATAATATTTTACTTATTTTTATATTTATAAAGTATATTTTTTAAGTTTTTTATTAAAAAAACATTGTATTCAAATTTATTAATTTATAAAATTTTAAATTTTTTTATAGTATTTAAATAATTATATAAGTTTTTTACTTTTGTTTTTTTTATATTAATATTAGTAACTATTAATAACTACTACTATTTACTAATTTTAAGTAATATATTTAATTGTTTTTGTTTAAAATTTTAGTTTTATTTTAATTTTTAAATTTTTGCAATATATTATAATTAAAGTTATTTAAATTTTATTATATATTTAAGTACTAAATTTTATTATTTAAAAAGTTACAAGTTTTAGATTATATTTACTTTTTTATTTATTTTTTTCTATTTTTTATAATTTTGAAAAACTTATTTAATATTTAAACTATAGTTTTTTAGTAATAGTTTAAATTATTATATATTTTTTTTAGTTATATTTATTTTTACTACTAAAATTTTATTTTAGTTTATTTTAAAAAATAATTAGTTAAATTAGTAATATGAGTTTATTACTACTATCAATATTTTTTAGTTTTTTTTAATTATTATTAAACTTTATTAGTAAGTAAAATTTTAATATTATACTTTTAATTATTTTTATTTATTATAATATTATTTTTACTTATTATAGTTTTTATATTATTTAATTATATTTTTAAATAATTTACTAACTTATTTTAACTTTTAATTTACTTTTTATAGTAAATAATAGTTTTACAATTTTATAATTACTACTATTACTATATAACTTATTATTAAAATAATACTTTTATTTTTTTGTATTAAATTATTATAAACTTTTAATTAGTAGTTTTTATTAAGTTTATTTTAATATTTAAATTTATTTATTTATTAAGTAGTTATAAGATTATAAAGTATTTAATTACTAGTTTTAGTTTTGTTATAATTAATTTTTTAACTAACTAGTATATAGTTAGTTAGTTTTTTTATTTTACTAATATATAATAAAGTTTATTAAATTTAATAAATAAAGTTTTAGTAAATAAAAGTAAATAAAAATTAATTAATAAAATACTATTAAATTACACTACTTAATAGTTATTTTAACTTAAAAAGTAATTTCTTAATTTTAAAGTAACTATAAAAAATTAAAAGTAATTAAAATTTTTTAATACTTTATTTTTATAGTAAATTTTTTATATATTTAAAAAATACCTATATTTAGTATATTAAATACGACAAAAAATATATAAAATATCTTTTTTTTATTAATTTTTTACTAAGATTTATTTGTAATTTATTACATATTTTAGTATATTTTTAATATACTTTAATGTTTATTTAAAGTACTTTTATATATAATTTAATATATTTTTAGTTAATTTTTTTTTTTTTACATTATATATATATATATATATATTTATACTATTTTTTTAAAGTTATTATTTTATTACTATTAATAATACGATTTTGCTAAAAAATAGTAATAAAAATTATTTAAAAAATACTTTAGTAAATAATAAAAATAAATCTAATATTTAACAACTAATTTTTTTAAAAAAAAATTAAAGTTTTTATATTATAAAAAACTTTTAAAAAAATTATTATTATAAAAATTAAATTAAATTAAATAAAACTTATTATAAAAGTACTATATATAAAAAGTTAAAAGCTTAAAAAAAAGTATTAATTAATTATTATATATAGTATTAAATAATAATTTAAAATATTATATAAATAAAAATATTTAAGTCAAAACTTATATACTAGTATAAAACTAATATATAAATATATATTAAAAAAAAAATTATAAAAACTTTTATAAAGTATTATAAATAGTTATCATAATAAAATATATAAAAATTTATTTAATTTTCTATATTTTATTATTAGAACTAGTTTTACTATATATTAAATTAGAAATAAAAATTAAATTTAAAAAAAAACTATTAGGTAAAAAGCTTAATGAATTTTAAATTTAAATATTAATAAAAATACTTACTAAAATAAAATAAAAATATAAACTAAAAGATAATATTTAAAACTTTATTAAAAACTTAAAAAATGGCTTAAAGCTAATTAACTAGTTTTACCAAAAAAAATTTAGTAACAGCTTAATTATTATATTAATACAAGTTAAAATAATTTTAATTGATTAATAAAATAATTAAGTTTAAAACTTAATAAAAAAGTACTTTAAATATATAAAAAATTATTAAACTATAAGTAAGTAAGTTACATAAAAACTTAAACTTATTATTTAAACTTTTTATATAGTTAATAACTATTATATTAGTTTAAAACCTAATTTAAAGTATAAAAAATAAATAAAAAATTCTACTTAAACCTAAAAAATATAACAAAGTTACAAAATAAAAATACTATAAATTATAATATATTAAATAAGTAGTTTTACTAAACTTATTTTACTTTTTTAATTATATAAACTTTATTAATTAAAATAAGTTTATAAGAAATTTTTTTTTTAAATTTATTTAAGCTAGTTAGTAATAAAAGTAGTGTTAATAAAAGTATATATTATGTTTTTTATTTTAAGCTTTTTTTTAGCTACTAGTAAAGCCTTTTTTATTATAATTAAAATAATTTTACTTTTATTTTAATACTACAAGATTATACTTTACACTTTAATTAGTATACTTAAAATATTAGTTAAAAAACAAGTTAATAAAAAATAATAGTTTGTATTTTAGTAATAAAAATAAAAAAATAGTATTAAATAGCTATACTTTTAAACTTTTTTTTACTAAATAATAACCATGAATTAAAAATAATTCTACTTAAATTATTCTTAAAATTCTAAGTAGAAAAGAAAAAAAGAAAAGTTTTTATAACTTAACTTTTTATATAAAGAACTAAGTACCTTTATTTTACTTATAAAAGAAATAGAATAACTTTTAAATTAAAAGCTTAAAAAAAGAAAATAGTGTTATAAATAGTAATAAACTAATAATTAGCACTAAAAAGGTATTATTATAAAAGAATAATATAAGGAAATGTATAAAAAGTACTAAAAGACCAAAAATAACTAGAAATACACTAAGTCAAGAATAAAAATATTTTAAACTAAGTTTAAGGTGTATAAAAAGTAGTACCTAAATATATAACTAAAAATAAAAGAATACAAAATATAGAAACACAAATAGAGAAAAGAAAAGAAATAGAAAAAATATTATATTTATTTTTTCTAATAGTATATAACTGTTACAGTTTAATTACGAGTTCTTATAAAGAGTTTAGTAAAGAGTTTATTAAAGAACTTTTCTTTAGCTTTTATATATCTAAGGTTATTATATATAGTAATTATATATAGCCTTTATTACTATACTATAAAACAATATATAAATTACTTTAACGTAGTAAGTATGTGTGTAATCTATATTAGGGTTTTAGCAATAATATAAAATTATATAATATCTTACTAATATAATATTCTAATAATATAAAGATGTAGTAAGGTATAGTCTAACTAATTTATTATATAACGAATTCTAGAGAGTTGCTTTAAGAATAAAAGATAAGTATAAAAAAAGAAACTATCTAAAAGTTAAAGGAAACGTCCTTTATATAGTAAATTCTTTATTTATAATTTATTATATAATAAGCTCTAATAAGTATACTAAGTTCTTATTATTATTTATTATACTTATTTATTATATAACTATTACACGTGAAATATTACGTATTTTCTTTACTATTAATTTTATTAATTATCTTAATAATATTAGTCAGAAGCCCTGTTTTTCATTTAGTCTTTTAAAGTATCTACTCTATTTTTTACTTAGTATTAAGTTCTTATATGTGTTTTTTTTTACTAATATCTAGTAATTCTTTTTTAGTTAGTTTACTACCTTTTATTCGTAATTATTACCTATAATAAATCTTTACTTATTACTAATTATAATACTTACTTTTTTTTTAAACTTTTAGTTTAAAAGTTTTTTTTACTTTAGACTTTAAGTATAAGAAAAATTTGTCCCTTTAAAAATGTTATAAGTGCCTTTAGAATTTCTTTTTTTCTTTACTTTTAATAATACTTAAGGTTAAGTTTTTAACTGTTTGTAATTACTATTTTATGAAATTAATTTAGAACTATAATTATTCCATGCTAACCCTGTATAGTTTATATAAAAAAAAGAATCTTTATTACCTTATAGAATTCTTATCCGGCTGTTATTCTAAATGTATTTCTTAGAATTATAAATATAACTTAGTAGTTTCTTAGCTAGAGTTTGATAAGTCTCTAGCTAAGTATTAGTATTTCTGTAATTAGTTAAAAATAGCTAAAAACACTATTCTAGCTACTAAAGCTTATAAGTAATAGCTTTAAAAGTAGTTTACTTTAGTTAATAGTTATAAGTATAAGCTGTTTACCTATAAGCTTATTTTAATTAAGAAAATTTAAAATTTAAAAAAGAAAGAAAAATAAAAGATCTTTAAACTATTATAATCTATAATATTCTTATATTTTGGTTTTTCTAATTTTTCTTTAAGTATCTCTTTTAACTAAAAGGCTGTGTAGGCTTTTCTCTAAGATTTAGTATTACTAAATTCTTTAAATAAAACTAGTTAATTATCCTAGAATATTACTTTAAGTTTTTAATAGGTTTCTAGGTATTTTTCTCTAGTCTATAGTTTTTTTATTTAACTAGGTATTTCTACTAATACCTAAATTATTATAGCTCTTAAATCTTTTTAACTTTATACTTTAGCTAGTATAGCTTTATGTTTATATATATTACTATTAATACGTTTAGTAGTACTAGTTTAAGTAATAATATATAAACTACTAAATAAATTTTTATATTCTATAGTAGTCTTAGTTTATAGTTAACTAGTTTAATAACTTTACTAATTTCGAATAGCCTAATTTAAACGTAATCTAGTTTCTTACTTAGTTATTTAGTTTTTAAATTTTTATATAGTAGGAAAACTTTATTTTCTTTCTTAAAAATTAATTTTTTAACTCTTAACTTATTAGCGCTCTCTGCAGTTTATAAGTTTTTTAAAATAATAATTTTACTAAAATTATTATATAAATCCTATAGCTGTTTTATTTTATTTTAGACTTAATATAATTTACTTTCTAGTTTATATAGTTTTTTATAAGCTAATAGCTTATACACGTAATTCACGTAAAATAGTAATATATTAGTTATAAATAACTTTATATTATTATAGGTAAATTATATTAAAGATAATAACTTAACCCAATTCTCTTAAGAGTAATTAATATATATTTTTAAGTATTATTCTAAAGTCTAATTTATATGCTTTATTTACCTATTTATTTAAAAATAAAAGCTTATTAAAAGCTTATTTTTTAACTCTAATCTAGCTAATAAGGTTTTCTAGAAGTATAATATAAATAATTTATCTTAATTAATAATAAACTCTTTAGATAATCTGTGTTTTAAAATTACTATTTTTAAAATCTTATATACTAGTTCCTTTACTAATAAATCTATAACTATTAAAGTAAAATACGTATACTTAGTTAATTTATTTATAATAACTAGTATTATATTATATTTCCTATCCGTTCCTAGTTCCTTAAATAATAGTAATTTTATAATAAAGTCTATTAAAACTAACTATTATAGTTATTTTAGTATTTTTAATAGTTATAAAAGTCTATAGAGCTTATGTTATACTAGTTTTTTTTTATATTCTAAATAAGCTTTAATTACTTCTTTTACTTTTTATTTTAACTTTTTAATATAGAAATTCCTAGAAATTTGCTTTATAGTTTTTTTTATTCTTTAGTATCTGTGTGTAATAGTTTTGTAATTTTCTATAATTAATTTCTTATATAACTCTTTTAGCACATAAATGAGTCTATTTACATATACAAGTTTTAGTTCTAGGTTTTTAAAGTTTTATTACTTAAAATTCTAAATTCTTGTTATTGTGATGACGGGCTTGGTCTTCACGCGTCATAGCATTAATGCAGATTGACGGGATAAGTTGGCTCTATTTCAGCTACACTAAGATGGAGAGAGAAGAGGTACAAAGGGGGCTCGCCCCTAAATAAGGCGGTGCATGGCCTGAGCGCGAGCTAGCCATGCTCCAGGCTCTGCGCTAGATTGTGGCTGGCGTAGCCAGTCGCGATATCATGTGGCCTGCAGCGAGTAGAGCGAGCAGCACCGTCACATTACCCCCCCTCTAAGGGAGGCTCGTCCCCGAGTCTCTAGGTTACAGTCTCCTCCTTGCCGGTCTCTGTACCACTCTTGTCTTTGAAGCCGCCTTATCGTCCTCCTCTGTTACTTCCAGGTCCTCCTCTGCTTCGTACGCTTTCAACCAGGCGTCTAGTCATACCAGCGGTCCTGCTTTCTCTGGATAGGCCTTGTGGTAGTCTCTTACCTTGTGTGGGGCGCCTATAAAGCCTCAGGCGTTGTACCAGGTAGGATCTGGGTCATAAGCTAGCCAGGATGCTTTGTACTGTAGTCAGCCATGGAATAGGCGGCTATCAAGGATTTCCTGCACTGGCCACTCGGGATGCCTGTTGATCTCGATAGGCGGTTCCTTAGGTTCAATTTGGCCAGGCAGTGGGTGAGTAGAAGCCTTCTGTAGGCGGTCTGCATAAAAGACGTCAAGCATGCGCATGTACGGCAGCAGCTTAAGGTGATAGGAGTATCCCTTCATGCCTATAATAGGATAGGGTCCGTACATCTGCTGGTTAAGCTTCTGGCTAGGTTAGCTAGTGGTGAAGCCCTTAGGTGTAACATACACCTCGTCTCCTATAGAGAAGTCTGGCTTGCGGCGCTTCTTGTTAGCCTATTAAGCCTATCACTCTTATACTTAAACGATCTCTTATTAAGCTATCTCTATAGCTAGCTTTACCACATCATATTGAGCTTTAGCATAGCTCTGCGCTTCCTCACGAGACATCTGTTCACAGACTATAGTAAATGTCTTCATACGTTCCTCCCAGTTCTAGTGATAGATTAGCTGGTGGCTAAACTCAATTTAATAGGGTAATAAGCCTGTAGTCTTATGTGGCAGAATTGCTTGAGCCTAGTCCATATAGAGCAGTAGGTCTAACCAGTTATCTTAATAGTAGTTAACGAATAGGCGTAGGCACTAGTTAATGTACTGATTTAAGACCTTAGTATTCCTATTAGTTTAGAGGTGATACAGTGTTGAGAGCTTTTACTTAATTCCTATTAGTTAGTATAGCTTATTTATAAATGCTAAGATAAACTAAGGACTGCGGTTAGAGACTATTAACTTAAGCAGACTAAATACTTACTAGATATAGTAATAGTATATATCAGCTGCTTAAGCAGCTGTAGTTATTTTATAATAAGATAATAAAAAGCAGCGCTTGCTTAGCCGGTCTATAATAATAAAAACATAATTATATCCTTTCTTATTTAGAGAGAAGGACTTAAAGTCTATAGAGATGTCTTACTATGCTCGCTTAAGGATTAGTAGTAATTTAAGTAAGCTTAAGGTCTTATTATAAGGTATATAGCTCTATTTATAAGCTTTATATATAGCTATATAGTCATCTATATCTTTATCTATATAGCTTTAGTAGTAGCGGTTGTGAAGTAGTTTATTTATTTTTCTCTTACTTAAGTAAGTAGTCACCTAGGTAGCATAGATAGCTTAAATAAAGTAAATTCTTAAAAAGTATATAATAGAAACTATTAGCTTATTATGGTATATAAGAAGGCTTTAGTTAAGTTTTTATGCTAAATAGTTACTAGAAAGAGCGTGCTCTTAGAATAGCTATAGGCTCTCATAGCTATAATTCGCCTTAATAATACAATTAATTAGTAAGTAAGGGTTATTTAGAAGAGGTAAGGCTATAAAAGTATTAGTAGTAATTACTTTAATTATATTAATAGCTAGCATGCCTCTTGCTAACAGCGTAGCTAGGTTATTACTTATAGTTTTAATAAAGCTAATATTAATTTACTTTACTAAAAGAAAGACGCGTGTTTAGGCTGCTTTGTTTTTATTTTTTTAAGTCTTTAGTTTCTCTTACTTACGTAAGAGTGTGTCAGCTACTATGTTAGCTATACTAGAGTAATAGATAAGTATTAGATAATAATTTACTACGCTTATTATCTAGTATATCTAGCAGGGAGTAAGCTCTTACTTTATAGAGAAGTATT